>JAJPUD010014875.1:0-38078 GCA_023553655.1 Myrmecobius fasciatus
TGGAGAGACTTGCATGAACTGATGCTGAGTGAAATCAGCAGAACCAGGAGAACATTATACACAGCAACAAGACTATACGATGATCAATTTTGATGGACATGGTTCTCTTCAACAATGATGTGATTCAAACCAGTTCCTATTGTTCAGCAGTGAAGATAGTCATATACATCCAGAGACAGGCCTGTGGGAACTGAGTGTGAACCACAACACAGCATTTTAACGCTTTCTGTGAATATTTCCATGCATTTTGTTTTCCTTCTTAGGTTGTTTTTTCTTCTTCTCTTTCTAGATCTGATGTTTCTTGTGCAGTAAGATAACTGTATAGATATGTATACATGTATTGTATTTGTCATATAATTTATCCTATTTAGCATGTATTAGATTACCTGTCATCTAGGGGTGGGGGTGGGGGGGAAGGAGGGGAAAAGCTTGGGAAAAAAAGTTTTTGCAAAGGTCAATGTAGAAAAATCACTCATATGTTTTGTAAATAAAAAGCTTTATAAAAAAAGAAAAGAAAGTTCAAATGTTATTACAAATGTTAGTAGAATTCATGGAAAATACAGTGGGTTTGAAGGTAGAAGACTGGAGTTCTATCCTAGCTTCGCCATTGAGATCACAGATTTAGAGTTGGAAGAAGAAACTTTGTAGGTCATGTAGTTCTCCTAGTTCCTTATTTTATAGACGAGGAACTGCAGTGCAGAGAGGAAAGACATCTTGCTCGAGGTGACAAAGGTAATTAGTGGTAGATTTGGGAAAACCCTCATCCAATTCTCTTCTTCCTATACCATGCTATTCACATCTGTGACCCTGGGCTTCTTTTCATAAGATTATGATTAGACAGTCAGGGAGGTTAAAGGATTTGCCCAAGATAAAAAGCAATAGCAACAAACCATCAAAAATAAAGTTGAACCCAGGTCCTCATATCTCAGATGTAGAACACAACACATACCACAAGGTCTCTCTATGTCAAGTAATGTCAAGCTACAAGCATATGTTAAGGGTCTACTAATATTAAGTATCAAGCACTTTGCTAAATACTAGAGACATAAAGAAAGGCAAATACATTTTTTTTTTCTTTTAGGAGCTCACAGTTTAGCCTGGTCAAATCACAATCTTCTCTGAATCTCTTTTCTCTTCATTGTAAAATGAGGAAGTTAGACAAAGTCATCTCTAAAAAGTTTCAAAAACCCAATTTATATTGATTGTGGGGAAACTTAACATGAAGTTCTCTAAAATAATAGGTAATAGGTCAGAAGTCAAGGGACCTAAATGCCTATAAAGTTAGGCCCTCGCTCTCATACTTGCAGATTTGTTTGCTCTCAGTTGTGAAAGTTGCTTTATATCACTGATACTTCCAGAAGAGAAAGCAACTGACATGATATTAGTAGAGCCAAGTGCACTATTATTACTCTGAAGAGTTTACTATTTGACATTCAAATCTCCTTTTCTTAAAGGTGTGGAAAATGAAGTACTTTCCTCAGGAACATGAAGTTTAAGGGTGCTGAAAAAAATATATATCCAATCTCAAATTGTCTCAAATAGGCCATGCCATTAGGATAGAATATTTTTCTGCAGGTGCAAAATTAGCTAGTTTTAGTGTTATCTCCAGGCACAGATGATCTATGGCATTTGGATTTATCTCTATTTTCCCATTTTCCAGTGAGATTACCAGGCAAGCTTTCCTGCTTGCTAGGGGTATGGTATATACCTCTATATAAATGCTTAACAACTTGCTGAAAAAAAATGTACACATTTTTGTTTCATTGCATTAGGAACAACTTGTCTATCACTTACTTAATTCTAGAAGATAAACAGAATAATAAACCAAGTTCTGATCTGCAATGTTTGCAGATTTCTGAAGTGTAAATTCATACACTGAAATTTTAACTTGTGCAAGCTATTTGGAGCAGATTCCAGCACACCCTTGCTGTTTCTTACACATTTTAGTTAATTTGTTCCCCTTTAATTCATGCTGAATCAATTAATCATTATTCAATCAAGGGGCAGCTAGATATTTCAGTAGGGCCTTGGACCTGAACCTGAGTTCAAATACAGCTTCAGACACTTACTTAGCTCTGTGATCCTAGGCAAATCACTTAACCTATGTCTGCTTCAGTTTCCTCATTTTTAAGATGGGGGTAATACTAACATGTACCATTGAGGTTACTGTGAGAATCAAATGAGATAATTGTAAAGTGCTTGGCATTGTACCTGACACATAGCTCTTTATAAATATTAGTTCTTTTAAAAATCCTTATTATACAATGGACCTCTGAGAATATAATGACAAAAGTGAAATAGTACTTGCTCTTAGAGAACTTATATGCTATTAGGGAAGACCAGTTGTGAATATATGAATATATACCAAATAGATTCAAGGCAGTATTGGAGGGGAGGATACTAACAGCTGATGCAAATGAGGAACATCTTCAAGGTGGGGCTGGAGCTGAGTTTGAAGTGGAAAATAATGCATGATCTTGGATATGTCTGCTGTGGATGTGTTTTACACCATAGACCTAACTTATTATTGGTTTAGTTGTGTCTGTGTATGGAATTGTATAGAATTCTGGAATTCTTTGCACTTCTATGAACCAGGTAAAGAATAAGTTGGAAGTGGAAAGAGTGAAGGTTTAAGAGTCAGATGACCTGAGTTCTTGTTCTAGTTCTATCATTAACTCACAATGTGACTTGAGGCAGAGTATGAGTTTTCTCATTTGTCACATGAGGGATTTGGACTAGTTGACCACTAAGATTCCTCCTATGCTGACATTCTATGATTCCTTAATTCATATCTTATCCACATAAAGATATTTCCTCCCAGACTATAGATTTTAAACTACCTGTTATTTAATCAATTGATAACTTAACAAGCATTTTTAAGTGCTTAATATGTGCCAGGCACTAAGTTAGGTTTATATTTATATGTATGTATGTATGTACACACACATGCACACACACACACACATGAAACAGTCCTTGGCCTCAAGGATTTTGCAATCTACTCCATATTATGCCCTCCTCCACTGAATTGACCAGATGTATTCTTGCATTGGAATAGGGGTAGGTGGTGGATAAAGGACTTTGGAACTTCATGCCCTATCTCCTCTTACTTTACAAGAAGGTTGAGTGCTCCATGTCACACACTTGATATGGCATTTGTCTTAGTGGAATTCATGCTCCATTTGACTTGATTTACAATGATTTGAAAACCAATGATTGTGTTTTTACTTTTCAGAAATGGGCAAAATTTCTTCGTGATTTTGAAATTTTCAAGCAGGCATGTATACCATGGGAAAATAAAATCAAAGCTGTTGAAAGTAAGTGCTCATTAAATCATATCGGAGATGGGATGGGAGGAGGGGAAGAAAGATTGCCTAGGATAAACTATTGATTTCAGCCAACTTGCTAAGTTTGTAAAATGTCTTTCCCTCTCTTTGACCCATTAGAAAGAAAAAAGAAAAAAAAAACCTTTTTATAGTCATCTTTTTCATTCTGTGAAGCTTCCTAGAATATAAATAACTATACACATTATGTATGAATCAACTCAGGGAAAAGAATCATTTAGCTCCACCCTACTTCTTAGACTGAATCATATCTTTTCTTTTTTTTTCACTTTTATATAGCTTTTTTTTTAATTAAAGCTTTTTATTTACAGAACATATGAGTGATTTTTCTACATTGACCTTTGCAAAATTTTTTCCCCAAATTTTTCCCCTCTTTCTCCCCTCTCCCACCCCTAAATGATAGGTAATCTAATACATGCTAAATATGTTAAATTATATGACAAATCCAATATTTGTATACATATCTATACAGTTATCTTACTGCACAAGAAAAATCAGATCTAGAAAGAGAAAAAAAACAACCTAAGAAGGAAAACAAAATGCAAGCAAATATCCACAGAAAGTGTTAAAATGTTGTGTTGTGGTCCACACTTGGTTCCCACAAATGTCTCTCTGGATGTATATAACTATATTCATTGCTGAACAATAGGAACTGGTTTGAATCACATCATTGTTGAAGAGAACCATGTCCATCAGAATTGATCATCGTATTGTTGCTGTGTATAATGATCTCCTGGTTCTGCTCGTTTCACTCAGCATCAGTTCATGCAAATCTCTCCAGGCCTCTCTGAAATCATCCTGCTGATCATTTCTTACATAACAGTAATATTCCATAACATTCATATACCATAATTTATTCAGCCATTCTCCAATTGATGGGCATCCATTCAGTTTTCAGTTTCTTGCTACTACAAAAAGGGCTGCCACAGACATTTTTGCACATGTAGGTCCCTTTCCCTCCTTTAAGATCTCTTTAGGATATAGACCCAGAATACTGCTGGTTCAAATGGTATGCACAGTTTGATAACTCTAATCATATCTTTTCTGATTTGACTTTGTGTTTACTTTCTGCTCTACAAAGGATGAATGGCACCTCAATATATGGCTGTTTTAGTAGAGATTTTACTTTTATGACAAATATAACATTATATGTCTGTGATTCTTATGAATATGATACAATAATTCTAATAATTAACAGTGACATTTTTTTTTGCTTTTTGCTGAGGCAATTGAGGTTAAGTAATTTGCTCAGGGTCACACAGCTAGGGAATGTTAAGTGTCTGAGACCAGATTTGAACTCAGGTCCTCCTGACTTCAGGGCTGGTGGTAACAGTGACATTTTTAATAAAAGAGAATCTCTTTTAGGAATCATTTTAAAATTTCTGCCACATAACAAATATTGATAAGGTAAGAAGCAATCATACAAATAATGGAGAAAATCCATTTTCTAATAAAGACATTTAATAAGTGCCTCTGGCTGTAAGACAGATTCCATTACTTAAAAATTAATTAATTTTTTAAAATTTGTTTTGACACATCAGTTCTTAAAAAAAAACACTTGCCTTTCCCTTAGTAGAGATAAAGATGTAGACAAGACCTGTGATTTCATAAGTACTTTAAAATGTCCTTATGAAGAAACTACTAGTAAATGTCAGCTCCTTCTCTACAACTTATAGTCTTAAAGGGTTATAGGATTTTCTAGAACACTGAGAAGTGAAGTGATCTATTCAGTGTTACACAACCAATGTGTGGGTCAGAGGTAGATTTGAACCAATCTTCCTGTTCTAAGACCAATGTTCTATCCATTTTATTATGCACAGTGCCCTTTAAAAAGCTGAAGTATAAAACCAACTAATCTAGAAATGATAACTGCCAGCAAATGTAATTTCCCACTATTATCATTTACCATTTTTAATGGATCACATAGAAGTGTTGGGTTTTTTAAATCTCTATTATTTAGAACTAATGCTTATGGTATTTGACCTGAATTATGTTGCTTTGAGTCATTGAAGTGATTGCAGTCATTGTGTATATTGTGCTTTTGGTTCTGCTCTCCTTATTCTTCATTAGGAATTAATTTAGTAGCCGATAAGTAATTTTGTTAATTAACAAGGGAATTCAAGAAAATATGGAAATAGTTTTTATTGAAAGTCCAAATCAAAAAGTCACAGCACTATATTGCTGCAATTTCCCAGTGTTCTGATATGCAGGGATTTTGAATAGGATCTGATTCTCATTTCCACATACTCCTTCCTCTCTAATTCATGAAAAAAAAGGGCTTCCTTTTGTTTAAGTAAAATGTTATGTAATTAAAATAGTGACTTAATAAAAACATAACCTAAATGATACTTCCTTGATGTTATTGGATAATTTTTAGTAATGTGTGTCTCTCTTTGGTCTCTGGTCCTATTTCTTGTTTTAAAATGAAAACAATTTAAATTACTAAATTTTTATCTGAGGTATGGTAGAAAGAGTACTAGAGTCAGAAGGTCTAGATTTAAATCTCAGCCATGGCATTTACTACCTATGTGATCTTAATCAAGTCACATGATACTTTGATTCTGTTTCTTCATCTGTTATGTGAAAGACTTTGACTAGATGAATCTTAAGCTCTAAATCTCTGGTATAGTATTTTGGTTTGTAAAATATTTTTCTCACAACTGTTGAGACAAGTGCTGTATTGTGTCTCTTTCACAGACATGTAAACTGAGGCTAAAAAATGATTAAGTGAATTGCTCAAAACTACAGAACTGGTAAATAGTAGGTACTAGAGTGAAGTCCTATCTTGTTTACAAGGTTTTCCTAACCATATCATGGAAGTGATACTTCAAGCATTTCAAAACAAAAGATATACAGTCGATGCTTTTGGCAACATCTTCACAGCAATATTATGGAGCAACCCAGATAATACTTCCGTGTATCTTCACAACCTTCAGATTCTATGATTCTACTAGAAAAACTATTGGGTTTAGTAAAGGATACAAATTCTACTCTCAATGCCACATTGACTAGAAATGTGATTTTTAGGCAAGCCACTTGCTTTCTTCCTCTGGAAAATGAAAAGGTTTATAAATAATCTCCAAATTATTTTCTGAATAGTTTTGCAGTTTTCTGATGAATTTCAGATATGTGAAATTCAGATAAGTTGGGAAGCAACTTTATGTTGTGACCTTGACAGAGAAACCTTGATTTTTCTAATTCATTTAAGGAATCCATTTAGCTTTAGGTCGCTCAAACTTGTCATGTCTAACTTTCCCTATGAATATGTTAGAGGCATTTCTTATTGTTTCCATACTCATTAACATTGCTCCATTTCTACCATTGCATCCAGTGGGAGGAATAACATCCCACTCAACACCACACATGCATTAATCTTAGTTGTTTTGTTTCTTGTTCATTCACATTTCAACGTCTTGGCAATGTCTAGGCTCAAGAATATGTGTGGGCTTGTGAATAATGAAAATATATATTCTTTAAAACAAAGCTTAATCTGACAAGGTTATTTTAAGTACTGTTAAGGAGTTTTCAATTTCCCATCCTTGACCTGAACCAGTTGCTGCCCAGAGAGCCCCTTCTCTATAACGCCATCCCCTTTCTTGTCTCCAGTGAGCTCAGCTTCTGGAAAAGTCTTAGCTATCAAGACATGTACAGCAAAAATGAACTACTTAAATAAGAATGGGCTTTTCCCACCTTCATTATCTAGCCAGATTCCTCATTAAGATGTCTAACTTACTTATAATGGGGCTTTACTTCATTTGTATAAAACTAAGCTTATATTTGTTGACTCACCTATTATAGAGAATTTTATAGCACAGATTTCTGCATCTGTTCATGAAAAGCATGCCGATGACATGTTAGAAGAGCAAAGAAGGTAGAAATTTATATATCCCACAGTCCTTATGTTCAAACACACTCCCTACACATACAACAGCTACAAACAGGTTGTTTTTCTCAGGGGCATTTTGTTTTACCACAATTAGTCATATAATGAAATGGTAATAATATGATGATATGAAGCAGCAATTTCTAGATTTCTTGCATATGTACTGATTTTTGCATGAGGTGATTATTTTTTTTACTATAAATACAAATTTTTTAACTACAAATATAAAAAACATCATATTTAACTTATGGTTTCCCAAACTATTAAATGAAAATCATAAGGAGAACATATTATTTTAACTGATAGCTGAGAGAAAACATACACAACTAACTTCCTAGGTTCTGTTTAGAAGTTATCTTATCAAATAAAGACAAATGCATAAGCTGACACCCAAAACATTTTAATTCAATTTTAAAAATTGTTAATTGCTTACTAAATTCAATATAGATTGTGGGGATACAAAATGAAAAAAATATTTTCTGCTGTCTAGGAACCTAGATTTTTACCTAGGAAATATATATATATATATATATATAAGATATATAAATATAATATAATTCAAATAGAAAGGGAATATGAAGGATGAGGGAAAGCACCCAATAGGAGGAAGAAGCTGAGTTGAACCCTGGGTCATACCTGTACTTTGGAAAGATTATTTTAATAGTTGTGCAAAAGATGGACTGGAGAAGGAATCTGGATATATAAATGACTTGACTAAATGATCAAGTGGTCAATTTCAGATGTTTAAGCAAGTAAAAAAACATATTTTAAATGATACCTTGGTGCTGTGAAAAGAACCTTGGATTTGAAATCAGTGAGATTTTTGCTCTAATCCTACCTCTATTGCTTCCTACATGATTATGAGCAGATCACAGAGCCTATCTTTCTGGGTCTGTTCTTCATCTGCAAAATGAAAGGGTTGGATCAGATCAGTGGTTCTAAAAGTTTGGTCCAGAGAATCCTGGGGGTCTCTGAAGTCCTTTCAGAGGGTCTACACATTCAAAATTAGTTTTTATTTCTAATATTGTACATATCTATAAACATAACCCACATAAACAAAAACTCTTTGGACATATCTCCAATAGTGTTTAATGATATAAAGATACTAAAAACAAAAGTCTGAGAACCATTGCACTAGATGACCCTAAGTCTCTGAATCTCTCTGACCTTTAGCTTCCTCATTAAGGAAAAAAACTTGAAAAATATGTACCCTAGGTCTCTTCACAGAGATGCTTGAAGAAACTAAATGCTATCTTGAATGCCAGAGGGTTTTATTGGTATATTAAGCTTGTGAAAGGCACAAGCACAAAACCCAAGAGTTACCCACAGGTTTGCACTTTATTAACAATACTTTCCTGACAGCTTTCTGAAGACCCTTGACACTTTGAACTCTGGAAAGCATAACCTATTTGAAACCCAAATTAGTATTTCAGCCACTCTAGAGAAAATTAAATAATTTCCCATCTTTTTCTTTTTCATTTGAATTCAATGCATATCAATTAAAAAGAACATTTCCACATACTAAATGGAAGATTCTGGAAAAGAGGATAATAGAAAAAAATTATGAATCTCTTTATGTACTACTTGCTTTTTTTAACTTTTAATAATTATATATTCAACATTTAAAATATGTACTACTTCCTTCTTTTGTACATTTGAAAATGTTTCAGCGACCCTTTTTAACCCTTTTTTCTTTCTTCTTTTTTTGATAACATTATCTCTAGCTCCCCCATCACCAATTCATCCCTCTGTAAAAAAAAAAAAAGAATGAAATGGTAGTCTTGTAATAAATAAAAGTAATAAAACAAAACAAATCTGCATAATTGTCAACATCATATTTGTTCCTGGATATTTTTCCCTGCCCCACTCCCTTAAACATATTCTTGTAATATTTTTTCTTTTTTTATTAAAGCTTTTTATTTTTCAAAACATATGCATAGATAATTCTGCAATATTAGCTCTTGCAAAACCTTGTTTCAGTTTTTTCCCCTTCCCCCCCACCATAGCAAGTAGTCCAATATATGTTAAACATGGTAGAAATTGATGTTAAATCCAATATATGCATACATATTTATACAATTATCTTATTCAAAGCAAACTAAAAAAGAAAATGATGAAGAAAATAAAATGCAAGCAAACAAGGCAAAAAGAATGAGAATGTTATGTTGTGAACGACACTCAATTCCCACAGTCCGCTCTCTGAGTGTGGATGGCTCTTTTGATAACAAGACCATTGGACGATGAATCATCTCATTGTTAAAGAAAGCCACGTACATCAGAACTGATCATCGTATAAATTGCTGCTGCTGTGTACAATGATCTCCTGGTTCTGCTCATTTCACTTAGCATCAGTTCATGTAAGTCTCTCCAGGCCTCTCTGAAATAGTCCTGCTGGTCGTTTCTTACAGAACAATAATATTCCATAACATTCATATGCCATAATTTATTCATCCATTCTCCAATTGATGGGCATCCCTTCAGTTTCCAGTTTCTAGACACTACAAAAAGGGCTGCCACAAACATTCTTGCACATGGGGGTCCCTTTTCCTCCTTTAAGATCTCTTTGGGATGTAAGCCCAATAGAAACACTGCTGGATCAAAGAGTATGCACAGTTTGATAACTTTTGGGCATAGTTCCAAATTGCTCTCCAGCATATTCTTGTAATAATAATTAAAAAGAAAAGAAAAAAGTTTACCAAAATAACTAATACATCCCTCCTGTCTGACAGTCACTTCAATATTTCACACCCACATTTCCTTGCTTCTGTACTTACATTTTCTCAATATTTTTCTAGAAATAAATTTGATCATTAAAATTACATATTCAAGTTTGTTTTCCTTTATGTTGATGTAGAAATTGTGTATGTTACTTCAGGTTGGCAAAACCAATAGTAACAGGAAAAAGAGGTTGAGTTGGTCATATGGAAAGAGCAAGGATTGACAGGTGGATAGTATCACAACAACATGTCATAGATCTTTAGCAGGCTATTCAGGAAAATATTATTTACATTGCAATCCTCTGTATGGCCTTGGATTTGTGTTTCTTTAGGACAGCCAAAGTTCTCCCCTGGTATCCTTAATGTCAGAGAAATCAAGGAAAATCTATATAACATGTAAAGTGAATGCTCTATGACCAATTTATGGGAATCAATCCATGAACTATAGATCCATGAACTCATGTTCCTTAGAAAAACAAATTTGTTTTATCCAAAAGACTTTTTTTTCCTGAAAAACCACTGTTCTTTTAGTCCAGGCATGGGAAACTTTTTTTTTCTTCCAAGAGCCATTCAGATATTCATAATATCATTCACTGGTCATATAAAATCATAGAACTCAAGCAGTGGAGGGATGCTGTACCTAGCTTTCAGCTCATCATCACCTACGGTTACATTAGCAAATGATTGTGTAGGCCTTATACAGTTCTAGACTGGATGTTCCCTACCTTTTTTTTTTTTAGCCCAAGTTATTGTGGCCATACTATATGCAGTTTTTCTATACTTATCCTAGAACATTGGGCCTTAAGTCAAGAAGACTTATCTTCCTGAGTTCAAATTTGGCTTCAGACATTTATTAATTATGTGACCTTATGCAAGTCATTTAACCTTGTTTGCATTAGTTTCTCACTTATAAAATGAGAGGCAGAAAGAAATGGCAAAGCACTCTAATTTCTTTACCAAAGAAATCCTTGATAGAATCAAGGAGAGTTGAATATGACTGAAAAAAATAGAGCAATAACAACATACTTATTCTTCCTAATTTCAACAAAAACGGCAGGGTTCCAGTAAATCAATGAATATACCAATGGGGATATTTCTTCTATCTACATAGAGCTCAACACATCTTATCAATCTGTTTAATTCTTTTCTGTGTCTTTACTCAGCTCAGTTTCCTTCTTCATCTGCAAAATGGGAAGGTTGGACTAGTTGACCCTGAAGATTAAAGCTTAAAAATATGATAATAATGGTAACTTGAGTCCTCAAAAAGATTATTTTATTCAACTTGAGACCATTAGTACATTATCTTTTGTTGTTTAGTAGTCCTAAGAAGAGAACTTTGCGCATAAGTATTTTGTTTCCAGGCAAGGATTTATTGGTCCTAGAAAACTATAGAAGTGAACAGGATCCTTCTCAAGGTAACAAAGGAATTCAATAAAATATGGAGTGAACTAAAGCATGAGGCATCCTTAGCTGATTAAGTACCCCCTGTGTCCTTATCAGAGAATATATATAAATCTAGTAATGAAAAGATATGAAACCATTGGGAGTCAACTAAAGGATCAAATGTTGAAAGAGAGTAGAGCTGTTTTAGCATTAATGTTATCTCAGATAATGTGTCTGATTACAATGGTTTGTCATGTTTATCAAAACCAGATGTTTTCAAACCAGTTCCAATTGTTCAGTGAAGAAAGCCATATACACCCAGAGAGAGGGATGTGAAATGTGGACCACAACATATCGTTTTCGTGCTCTCTGTTGATGATTGCTTGCATTGTATTTCCTTTATCTGATATGTCTTTCTTGTAGATACGATTTTTCTTGCACAAAAATGATAAGTGTGGAAATATGTATATATATATTCGATTTGTCAAGTATTTTAACATAATTAACATGTAGTGGATATCCTGCCATCTAGGGGAGGGGTGGGGAGTAGGGGGGAAAAATTTGTAACAGAAAGCTTTGTAAGGGTTAATGTTGAAGAATTACCCATACATATGTTTTGCAAATTAAAAGTATTAAAAAAAAAAAGATGTTATTAGATTTTTTTTATTTTTTACACTTCCATGGCATAAAATATAGATGTGCCTTTCTTTTCTAAAATTATGCTCAGACTTGCATGAACTGATGCTGAGTGAAATGAGCAGAACCAGGAGATCATTATACATGGCAACAAGAAAACTATGTGATGATCAATTCTGATGGACATGGCTCTCTTCAACAATGAAATGTTTCAAACCACTTCCAATTGTTCAGTGAAGAAAGCCATATACACCCAGAGAGAGGGATGTGAAATGTGGACCACAACATAACATTTTCATGCTCTCTATCGATGTTGGCTTGCATTATGTTTCCTTTCTCAGATTTTTCTTTCTTGTAGATATGATTTTTCTTGCACAACAATGATAAGTTTGGAAATATGTATACATATATTTGATTTGTCAAGTATTTTAACATAATTAACATGTAGTGGATTTCCTGCCATCTAGGGGAAGGGTGAGGACTGCGGGGGGGGGGGGGGGAATTTGTAACAGAAAGCTTTGTAAGGGTCAATGTTGAAGAATTACCCATATATATATTTTGCAAATAAAAAGTTTTAATAATAAAAAAAATTATGCTCAGGCGATTTCTTGTATGGAACAAAAATTATGATTATAAATTGGATCATAGATTGAGAAGTACTGATCTTTGAGGTCCTATTCCTATACTGTCATCCTATTGCCCTGTTTTCGTTTTTTTGTTTTTTTATTAGGATGGAAGTACATCTGTGATTTCATTGATGGGAAACTCCATCACCTGATGCAAATAGCCACATCCTCTATAAACCACAGTTTTAGAGAGTTGCCTGGGGATTTTAAGAGGTTAAATAATTTACAGCCCACATTCTCCCATGTGTAGGACTTAAACTCAACTCTTACTCAATCCAAGGCCCTCTATCCATGGCCCTCTATCCACATTCCCATGCTGACTGGCTCTTTGTTTACATTTTAAACTTCTTTTTGGTCTTTAAAATACATACATACATACATACATATACATATACATGCATACACACACACATATATATATATATGTATATATATTTATTCTTGTGTTATAAGAATAAGTACAGATTATTGAAAGACTATCTTAAATTTCCTGGAGATAGACATTTTGGGAATGAGAATGAGGCATTATAGAGACATTGAAATTTTCCTTTCCTATGCTAACTTTTGGGGTCAAGGTACAAGAAAGACACAAATCGGTGATGTAAAATTGGGCAGAAGTGTTTGATAAATGTGGTGGCTGGTTGGGACCTTTATATTTTTGTTGTTCAAGAATGTAAACTTCTTGAGGGCAGTAACTGTTTCGTCTTATTACTAATATTGTTATTATTATTAGCTTCCTTAATGCCTAGACATTTGATTTTATTGAATTCAAGGATTTAATTTTATTAAATTACAAAATTTAAATGTAAATTAAATTTAACTCAGGTAGAAACTAACAACTATATTCTTTTTTAACTTAAGAGTGATAATCACAGAATTACTATTACTTATTGTTTCTCTTCCCCTTCCCCTTTCTAGTCTTTTTTGGGGGGAGATTGGGATGGGGTGTAGGCTGTTACTATTTTCAACAGACCATTTTGTTCCTTTTAGTTAACCATAATATTAAATAAAGAGAACTTTCCATTATCCTAAGGTTCTAGATGAACCTAGAACTTACTGGACAATTTCATCCTCTTCACAGCTGCTGAACAACAATGCTTATGGTCACATGATCTTGGCAAACAGAACCAGATTTATAATGGTTTTCTGGGAGAAAGTCATTGTATAACTGTGAGGAAAAGAAGAAATGTTTAGCTTTGAATAGTAACAAACTGTAGCAACAACATCTGAGCTACAAAGGAAAATAACTTTCCCTTGCTTAAAAAATGGAACACCCACTCTGTTATTACTGCCTCAACTTACACTGGCATGAACACCTGCAGATTGGGTACCTAGAGGCATAACTCAATTAACCCTTGCATATGACTGTCCACATTCTATAATTTCAAAGTCCACATTGGTATGCTTCCCAATAATTATCAATCAGTAGACTCAATCATTTTTTTTAGCAAGTGCATTTACTGAGAAAAAATAAAGTTGATACAAAACATTCCCCTTCAAAACCCGTGGCTGATTCTAAAATATATACAATACCCATGAGAAGAATAGACTTACATATAGAGTATAATAGTAATGAGGTAGACATGTAAGGACTTTGTGTAACAAAAAAGGCAGTAATTCATAACTCCTGATACTGCTTAAAATACCCTTCTTTCATTCCAGCTCTTCTTGGTCCGAGCAGCAGCTCAGGTTCCGAAGATAAATTCTTTCCTTAAGTTCAAAACTAACACTGCTTTCAATCTTGAAGGGTCATTCTCCTTGAAACTTCCACCTTCCTTTAGTGACTCCCTGAATTTATTTATCCTTTAGGTGTCTTTCAACTCCTAGTGTAGACCAATCCCTGGATTTGGATTTTGGATATTGCTTATGTGACCCCAGGTAAATTAAGTTCTTACAATTCTTAGGAGTTCTCTGAGACTAGAAGTTTCAGATTAAGAGGCTGATTTACTTTGGTAAAGCGAGTTCTCATCAGGAAATTTGCTATGCCAGTAAAATCACAAGTCTAATTCCTATCCATAAAAGACTTGTCAGCCAGTGATGGAATTCTTCATTTTCCCACAATATTAAATTCTTTGGTTACAAGTCATACATGGGTAGCAGTAGATTCTCTCAAGTTCCATAAGGTGAAAACAAACAAGGAATATCTGCACATGTAATTTAAAGGGTTGGTTGATAAATATTCTTTTCAGTTATACTTATGAACAAGAGAAAAATGTTGGCTTTAGAGTCAGAGAACACGTGAAATTTTAAAGATAAAATGTTATAACTTTGCTCAGAGAAATAATAAAAATAAGAATTTCTTTTGACTTTTTTTCTCCTTCTATAGGCCAATTTGGGTCATCGGTTGCCTCTTATTTTCATTTCTTGCGGTGGATGTATGGAGTGAATATGGTTCTCTTTGTACTGACATTTAGCCTTATCATGTTACCTGAGGTGAGACTATGACTAGTAATTTGGAAATCACATTTAAGTAGGTTACTCATTAGATTAATAACTCTCAAAAGGAAAAAAAATTTTAATGTCTAAGAAGAGTGGGATGACTGATAAGAGATTACTTCCTTTATGGGGATGCTCTGATGTTTTTGGGCACTTGGACAAGTTTGCCTCAGGGGTGTGTGGGGGTGTGTGGGTGTGGGTGTGGGTGTGGGTGTGTGGGTGCATATTCCTGTGATATAACCTTTGACAACAGATTAAATAGGTGAAGTGAATCCAAATGAGATATTGATTGAAAATCTGGGAAATTGTGAGAATGATGGTATCTTCAAAAATAGGAATTTTCAGAAGAGCTAAGTATCATAGGATCATAAATGTGAAGCTGGAAAGAATCTTAGAGACTATAGAGTCCAACATCCTCATTTTACAAATAAAGAAACTTAGTCCAAAGAGAGGTGAAAGGACACAGATTGGGGTGTGATTAATGAGTTCTGTTTCAATCATATTGAGTTTCAGATGTCTATGGGACATCAAGCTTGAAATGGATATGTAGGATATATATATATATATATATATGAATCATCCTTGGGAGATGATAAGATCATCAAAGGGGAGAACAGAAAGAGAAAAGAGAAGTGGGCCCAGAGCAAAGATTTTGGGATCATTCTTACTTTGGGGGAGTGATAACAAGGAAAATTCATCAAAGATGACTAGGAAGGAAAGTCAAAGAAGTAGGAAGATGGCCAAGAGAAAGAGAGCAATATTATGAAAACTCAGAGAGGAGCTAACAGAAGTTGATTGATAGTGTCTGATGGATGTTTCAAGAGAGGAAGAATGAAAATTTAGCAAATTGTCATTAAATTTGGCAATTAAAAGATTGTTAACAATTTTGGAGAGAGCAGATTCATTTGAATGATGAGATTAGAAGTCAAATTACATTTGGGTTTAGAAGACAATGAGAAGAAAAGTGGAGCTAATCAGTTTAAAGATAACTTTTCCAAGGAGTTTAAAGAAAGAAAAAAGGGATATGAACCAATGGTTAATTAGTGATAGCTAGCTAGTGCAGAAAGAACTTAGTGCAGTACACCAATCAGCATAAATTTGTGACTTCTTCCAGTTTCCTTCAGCAGAAGAGCAAAAGAGGCAGGTAAAAGCCGTAATACAGTTTTGGAGTTTCACATATCATGATCAACAGTAAGAAGGAAGGAAGGAAGAAAGAAAGGAAGAAGGAAAGGAGGAAAGAAAGGAGGAAAGGAGGGAGAAAGGGAAGAAGGGAGAGAGGAAGAGAGGAAAGAAAGGATACAGGAATGAAAGAAGGAAGGAAGGAAGGAAGGAAGGAAGGAAGGAAGGAAGGAAGGAAGAAAGGAAGAAAGGAAGGAAGAAAGGAAGGAAGGAAGGAAGAAAGAAAGAGAGAGGGAGGGAGGGAAGGAAGAAGGGAGGGGCAAAAGAGAAAAAAGGAGAGAGGGAAGAGGGAGGAAAGATAAGAGGGAGAGAGGGAGTCAGGGATTTATTAGGTATCAATTGTGTTCCAGGAACTGTGCTAGGCATTTTACAAATAATATCTTATTTGATCCTCATGACAAACCTCAAAAGCCGAAGTTACTGACTGATGGTAGTAGCGGGAGTCTGGAAGTGGTAATGAGCAGCAAAAGGTACTCTAGTTTCACTGACATGACTAGTGAGTTGTGGATTATTAAAAAAAAAATGTAGGCAGTACTGAAAATGGTCTGGGGAAACAATTTCATCAGTAGGGAGTTAGCCTCAGTGAATTGCCAGAAGGTGAATGGAAGGAGTGAGAAAGGAAAATGTTTTAGGTTTAAGGAGGTTCATTAATTATGGAACAGGTATTCCAAAGAGTCAGATCTAGAGGGGGCTTTGAGGGAATATATATAATATAATATTTACAAAGTATATTACAAACTTTAAATTGCTAGCTATTTTTATTTAAATTTTAAGCTCTACTACTTATGACCTGGATGATCTTTTTGTTGGGTTACTTATACTCTTTAGACCTCAGTTTCCTTATTTGGAGGCAGTCTGATGATGCCTTCTTAAAATTATGTCTTTAAATGCATAAAATAATAAGGTTACAAAAGAAATCAGTTATATTGAATTATAGTTCTTAAAATATTTTAAAAACTAATTTCATGGGCTCCTGGTTAAGAACTACTACCCTAAAGGCTGATATAAATTAAAATGAACTTTGTAGTTATTTTGAGATAATATCTTAATTAAAGGAACAGAAAACAAAGTCACTTCTGACAGCCTTAAAAATGAGAAACTAACTCTCTATTAAAAATATTGGAATCATGTAAATTATTCATTTTAATATTTTGGCCAGAGAAAGCCTCTAACAAGCAATTTTCAAATAAATAAAAGAATATACTTTGAAAAAATAAATTAAGGTTGACTATATTTCTTATGTCATGCCTCTAGACAGTAACTATTGTTTCAAATTCTGTCTATATAGGCATTATGGGGCTTGCCATATGGAAGTTTACCTAGAAAAACAGTCCCAAGAGCTGAAGAAGCAACTGCCCAGAACTTTGGTGTGCTATATGACTTCAACGTAAGTATTTTTGCAGAGAAGCTTTGCTCTAATGTCCAGAATGAACCCAAACCTCTGGAGCTTGAGGGATATGGTTTCCAAAATGTATTTAGCATTTAAGAAACAAAAGTCTCATTCCACTATATTGGAAATCCAACCCCATTTTGAGATTCTAAATCTGTAGTGGAGTGATTCTAAATCTAGCCTGTGAGTAATTTTTTTGAGTAAAAACATAGTTGGAACTTGAGTGAAGTGATAGTAGAGTACAGAATGCACCTATACTTGGAGTTCAAAGAAAAGAACAAACATCCATACTCTACAAAAAATCTTTGAGAGCATGGATCAACCATCCCTTATCTTCCGTAGTATCTGTAAGCACCTAAATATCTCATGTTTTTAAAGACAAGAAAGTGAAAAAAGACATTCTGATTTATTTTGATTTTCCCTGAGAGTTTACAAATGTGCTTTTTTGGCAAGAATGGTTGAAATTCTCCTGTTTGTTTAGTAGAATCAAAACTTTCAGACTTGAAGAAAGAACTACCCCTTCCTTCCTAAATGTCCTCCCTGTACAATATCATAGTGCTTATTTGTGATAGGAATATTTTAATTATTCTACTGGCTCATGTCTACTTACTGAGAATATTTCTTGAATTGGATTTAAATTTTTGTCAATAAGACAAGAATCATACCTTATGTTCAAAATTATATCTGGAGCAGAGTTATTGTTGTAAAGGTTTGTGGGTTATTGTCTGGTCATTTCATGAAATATATGGAAGGTAGCTTAAAGTAAGTAGACAACAATGAGATGAATGGGAAATGAAGAAAGGAGGAAAACAAGGGAATACTTAAGTAGAAAACTATTGATATATTTAACTTTGATGCCATGTCTTCTCCACTATGCTTTCAACTCATCAGTGACCAGAAGTGATTTCTTCTAGTTCTCTTTTTATATCACACAATTTGATTTATAATTTAATAAGCCCTTGTAAAGTCTCAATAAACTTTGATTTTTTGAGAAAATGAAAGGAACATAGAATTAGAACCAGAGGAAAACTCAGAGGATATCTACTCCAAATCTCTCATAGACATTTTTACTAATTTTCATGAGTCTGGTGAATAGTGTATGGTGATGAATAGCTCTAGAGTTGGAATCATGGAAAACTGAGTTCAGATCTTTCCTCAAAGTCTTTGTAATTCTGCACCTTTAGCAAATTGATTAACCTCTCTCAACCTCACCTCCATAGGGGGATAAAAACAACAAAACGGTTGTTGTTAGGATCAAGTCAGATAATATATTTAAAGAACTTTGAAAACTTTCAAAGAATATGTAAATGTCATTACTATTATCTATATAGTATATTGCAAAGTTGGAATTTAGACCTGTCTTCCCTCTTAAAGTCTTATGCTTTTATAGTTATGTTGCCTTTAATCTTCTGAAAGCTAAATAATATCCAACACAAGAAACCTTCTGAAAGAAGGAAGAGAGTAGAAGACTCTTGAGCAATGATAAAAGCATACTTTTTAAGAGATGTTCCTAATTTCTGAGGAGAAAAAATAATCAGTCGGAGGAGTAATGAGGGCAGGGTGATCACGGTTTAATCTCAGGTTAACAACTTTTAGAGTATGCTAATGATATTTGTTCAGTAGCCATTTAAAAAAAAAAAGTGTTTAACAGATAACAAGAATGATGTTAAAAATGGGAAGTTTCCTTTGGGCTTGAAAATTCTTCCTAAGCCTGATTTGCTTTATTCCACCTACTCTTTCAACATTGATTTTATTTAATTTTAAAATTATACTGAAAGCATGTTTCATTCTGCTTGCTCTGGGGCTCTTTTGTGATGCTTTCCTGGGCACTGAAATTTCTACTCATAGTTCTGATCAAGATACAGAATAAGCACAATTACTTGATGGAATCAGTATTTCCAAAAAGAACATAAAGTACTCTACCACCCAAGCAAGATGGACCTTCCTTTAAAAAAAAAATGAGAAAGGGGTTTCCAAGTCATACTTGGCAATTTGCTTCCAAACTATCAAATCCATGCCTAGTTTGACTTTGACTGTTTGTTACCAGTGGTCTTTCCTGATCCCTCCCCACATATGCATATGTATGTGCATAGATGTGTATATGTATACACAGATGCATATATATATATTTATGTATATATACTTTTTATGTCAAACTTACTCAAAAAACATATGTGGCTATTACCTTTGGTGGGGTTGTTTCTGATTTGTCATGTTGCTATGTGGAGGAGTTTTGCATATTTTTGTTGTTTTTCATTGCATGTGGGGAAACCACAAGCTTTTTTTTTTGACAAATTCATTTTATTTTATGGAGTAAAACAAGTATTCCCATAACAGCACAATAAAAAAAAATGATTGACTAAGAAACTGTAAATTTGTTATGTACAACTTCTTTTTCCTTTCAAATATACAATAAAATTATCATGCAAATTTATTTTTCCCTTTTTCTCTTTCCTTCTCCTTTCCCTGCCCACCATAGAAATGACTACCATTGGACACAAATATTTGTGTATGTATATATATACATATATACATAATTATTCTATGCATACTTGTATTTATCAATTTTTTTCTGGATGTAGATTATTGCTTTTTTATGTGCTCTTTATAGTTAATTTGGATATTTATAATAGTCAAAATAACTTACTTGCTTAAAGTTGTTATTAAAATAATATTGCTATTACTGTATTTAATATTCTCTTGGTTCTGGTAATTTCTCTCTTTATCTCAGGTCTTTCTATGTTTTTCTAAAATCATTGAACTCATCATTTCTTATGGTACAGTAGTATTCCATGATAATCATATAGCCAAAATTTTTCAGCCATTCCCTAATTGTTGGGCATCCCTACAATTTCCAGTGCTTTGCCACCTCAAAGAGAGCTGCTGCAAACATTTTAGAACACATAAATTCTTTTCCTTTTCTCCTAATTATTTTTGGAAATAGAGCAAATACTGGTATTTTGGGGTCAAGGGTATAGGTAGGTTAATAACTCTTTGGGCATAGTTCCAAATTGCTCTCCAAAATGGTTGGATCAATTCACAGTTCCAACAATGAATTAGTGTCCCAACTTTTCAACATCCCCTCTGATATCTGTCACTTTCTCCTATCATTTTAGTCAATCTATTAGGTATAAAGTGAAATCTCAAAGTTGATTTTAAATTGCTACAATTTCTTCATGGGAAAACTGCTTGTTCATATGACCATTTATCAATTAAATTCTTTATTCTTTTAGATGTGAAATTTTTATCTGATAAATTGTCTTTAATTTTCCCCCCACTTTTCTACATTTCTTTTTGATCTTGAAGCATATTTGTTTTATTTATACAAACTTTAAAAAATTTAACATAATCAAAATTATTTATTTTATACCTAATTTTGTTCTATCTCTTATTTATTTACAAATTGCCTCTTCATAAGTCTGATAAATAATATGTTCCATATTTTCTTGTAAAATCTCTCTTTATATATAGACTATGTATATGATTTGTGATATTGTTCTGTACCCAGTTTCTGCCATTCTGGTTTCCAGTTGTCTCAGTAATATTTATCAAAATTATCCATATTTATTTTTGTCAAATACAAGGTCATTATGTTTATTTGCAGTTATAAATTGTATGTCTACCTTATTCCATTGATCTATCTGTCTATTTCTTAGCCAGTACCCACCAGATAGTTTTCATAATCACTGCCTTATAATGTAGTTTAAGATTTGGTACTGTTAAATTTCTTTCTTTTATACTTTTTTCCTCACTATTTCCTTTAATATTATTGACTTTTTGTTTTTCCAAATGAATTTTGTTATTATTTTTTCTTATTCAATAAGATTTTTTAAACTTAATTGGAATTTAATTGTGTATATACATTAACTTGGTAAAATTGTCATTTTTTGTTATTTTGACCCTAAATTCCCAAGATCAATTCCCTCTTCCATTATTTAATCTGACTTTATTTGTGTAAAAAGTTTTTAAAAAAATAATTTTGTTTGCATAGTTCCTGGGTTTGTTTGGGCATTTTATAATTTCTAGAGTTTTTCTTTCTTTCTTTCTTTCTTTCTTTCTTTCTTTCTTTCTTTCTTTTTTTTAACTTAATAGTGTTTTTCCCCAATTACATGCAGAGATAGTTTTTAGTACTCATTTATATAAGATTTTGAGCTCCAAATTTTCTCTCCTCCCTCCTTTCCCTTTTTCCTTCTCAAGACAGCAAGCAATCTGATATACATGTACTATCATTTTAACCTACTTCTAAATTAATTATGTTGTAAAAAACCCAGAAAAAATGGGGAAAACCATGTTGTGTTTCAATCTGCATTCAGATTTTATAGTTCTTTCTTTGGATGTGGTCAGCATTTTCCATCATGAGTCCCTTAGATCATTGCATTACTGAGAAGAACTAAGTCTGTCATAGCTGACCATTGCACAATATTGTTGTTACAATGGTTAGGGTTATTTTAAATGGGGTATTTCTTCTGTCTTGTTTTTTTGGGGGGGGATTTTTTATGTGTAGAAATGCTAATGACTTATGTGGATTTATTTTATATCCTGTTACTTTGCTAAAATTGTTGTATCTATTTACTTTTTGTTGAGTCTGAGATTTTCTAAGTATATTACCATATTGTTTACAAAAAAATGTTTCATCAATTCATTCCCTACTTTGACTCCTTCAATTCTTTTTTCTTCTTATACCTATTGCTAGGATTTCCAATATGATATTGAATAATATTGGTGGCAGCAGACATCCTTATTTCATATATGATCTTACTAAAAAGGCCTCTATCTGTTTATCCCCATTATAAACAATGTTTGCTGATGGTTTTAAGATTTTTTTTCAATTTAAGGAAAAAACCCAATTATACCAACATTTTCAAGTATTTTTAATAGAAATGAGCATTGCAGAAAAGCTTTTTCTGCATTTATTGATATTATCATGTGGTTTTAAAAAAGCTTTTATTGTTGATATAATCAATTATGTTAATAGTTTTTCTTATGTTAAAGCCTGAATTTCTGATCTAATTCTATTTCCTCATAATGGTTAATCTTTGTAACATATTAGTGTCATCTTTTAGCTAGTAATTTAATTAGGATGTTTGCCTCCATATTTGCTAATGAAATTGGTCTATAATTTTCTTTTTCTGTTTTTACTCTTCCTGGTTTAGTTATAAATGTAATTTTTGTTCCATAACAGGAGTTTGATAAAGTCCTTTCTTTACCTAATAATATTGGAATTAATTGATTTTTAAATATTTGATAGAATTCATTTGTAAATCCATCTGATCCTGGTACTTTTCTCTTAGGAAGCTCATTTATGACCTATTCAATTTCTTCTTCTAAAATAAGTCTAGTTAGATATATTATTTTCTTTTATGCTAATCTGGGCAATTTATATTCTTATATTCTTCCATTTCACTTAAATTGTTACATTTTGTTGACATATAAATGGATAAAATAACTCCTTATAATTGCTTTAATTTCATCTTTGTTAATGGTATATTTACTCTTTTCATTTTTAATACTAGTGATTTGGTTTTCTTCTCTTTTTAAAAATCAAATTAACCAGTTATTTATCCCTTTTTTTTCCAAAACCAACTCCTAATTTTAATTATTAATTCACTGAGTTTTTTTTAACTCTCCAATTTATTAATTTCACCTTTAATTTTTAGAATTTTCAATTTAATGTTTAATTGGAAATTTTAATTAGATCTTTTTCTAGTTTTTTTTTAATTGCATGCCCAATTTAGTATGCTCTTTCTCTATTTTATTGATAGAAACATTTAGACATACACATTTCCCCCAATTACTACTTTTGCTGTATCCCATAGGTTTTGGTATGTTTCTCATTATTGTCATTCTCTTTAATGCAGTTGATAATTATTTCTATGATTTGTTCTTTAAACCAGCCATTCTTTAAGATTATGTTCTTTAATCTCCAATTCCTTTTTAATCTATGTTTCCTTGATTTTTTTTGAAATTAAATTTTATTGCATTATGATCCAAAAAGAATGCTTTTTAAACTTCTGCTTTTTTGCTTTTAACTATGAAAATTTTATGGGTTAATAGAGGGTCAGTCTTTGTATTGGTACCATAAACCATTAAGGAAAAAATGTATTCCTTTCTACTTCCATTCAATTCTCTCCAGATACCTATCTTATCAGGTTTATCTAAAATTCTATCCATTTCCAAAATTTCTTTTTAAATTTATTTTTTTGGCTTAGATTTATCAAGTTCTGGTAGGAGAAGATTAAAGTTCCTACTATTATCTTTCTTCACTTGTAACTCATTTACTTTTAAAAATTTAGATCCTATAATGTTTAATGCATATTGATACAGTATTGATATTGCTTCATAGTTTATGTTATCTTTATCAAACTGTAGTTACCCTGTTCATTTCTTCTAATTAAATTTATTTTAACCATAACTTTGTCTAAGATCATAATAGCTGTTCTTGCCTTTTTTATATCAGCTGATGCATAATAAATTTTATTCTAATTTAATTCTATTTTAATTCCATGTGTATTATTCTTAAATGTATTTCTTGTAAGCAACATATTGTTGGATTCTGATTTTTTTTATGTGTTCTCCTCTCCATGTCTATTGTATGGGTGAATTCATCTCATTCACATTCAAAGTTTTAATTACTATTTGTTGAATTTCCCTTCTTATTTTTTTCATATTTTTTCATTCATTTTTATTTTTTTTAATTTTTATTCATATTTCCCTTCAGTCTCTTTTTACCCTATCTCTATTACCCAATCCTCTTACCCTTTCTCCCTTTTCTCTCTTATCCTTATTTTACCCACCTCTCTAAAAATATGGACAAGGAAGATTATACTTCTTGTACACAAAGAATAGAAATAGAAGCAATGGGTAGAAGTAATAAAAAGAACTATTAGCCCTGATGCAAGGAACAAGAAAACCTCCGACAGAGTTAACCTAAAGTGCAATGAGATACCTCAGGAGTTCTTTTTTACAAGAAAAAAAGGATTTAAGTAAAAATTGGATGGGTATTTATCAGATATTCTAATTTGGGTACAGTGTGTGTGGGGGGGGTTGTGCGTGTATGTATGTGTATTATGTGAGAGATTAAATTGAGGGGCAGCAAGATGGCATAGTGGATAGAACACTGGCCCTGAAGTCAGGAGGACCAGAGTTCAAATTTGACCTCAAACCCTTAATACTTCCTAGCTGTGTGACCCTGAGCAAGTCACTTAACTCCAATTGCCTCAGCCAAAAAAGAGAGAGAGAGAGGGAGAGAAGGAGAGAGAGGGAGAGAGAAGCACTGGAATTTGGTAATGTTTTGAAAGCAGGAAGGGTTAAAATGATTCTGAGATTTGGTATTAGTAATATAGAAAAATATTCATGTCTTCCAAAATGCCAGTTAATATGGGTACTGGAAAAAGCTGTCCTTTGTTCATGTTATTATACTTCTGCATGTCTCACTCCTGGTTTGCTGAATTGTAAGTTCATTGGAGGATAAGAGGTTATTTTTAATTCACTTACAAAAAATCCCTCTCAAACCAGTATCTTGAACAATAAGTTTTTGTTTTGACTAATTGAATTAATTAATGAATGAAAATTTGAATTGGAAGAAATAAGTTAATGTTTACTTTTATATCTAAAGGAAGAGAAAAATGAAATGTTTCAAAAGTTTTAAAAGTCACCTGTCCTACTTAGGGCTAAATGAATATAATTAATGTGCCTTAATGAGAATTTATAGAAGCTACATCTCAGGACTCCACATGACCAGTGAGGTGACTAGAAATGTAGATTTTGAAAAAAGTATTCTCATATAGTATTGTACTGCTACTTGTGAACACTTAAAAGTACCTTTTACATAAAACTTTTACAGATCTCAACCGCTGAAGTAATTGTCCCATTCATTATTAATTTTTTTATTAAAGCTTTTTATTTACAAAACATATGCATGGGTAATTTTTCAACAATGACCCTTGCAAAAACCTTTTGTGCCAGATTTTGCCCACCCTGTCCCCAGGATGGCAAGTAGTCTAATACATGTTAAATAAGTTACAATATATGTTAAATTCAATATATGTATGCATAGTTATACAGTTATCTTGCTGTACAAGAAAACTTGGCTTAAGAAGGAAAAAAAAACTGAGAAAGAAAACAAAATGCAAGTAAACAATAACAGAAAGAGTGAAAATGCTACATTGTGTTCCAAAATCCTCTCTCTGGTTGTAGATGGCTCTCTTCAACACTGAATAATTGGAACAGGTTTGAATCATCTCCTTATTGAAAAGAGCCATGTCCATGAGAATTGATCCTAATAAAGTCTTGTTGTTGACATATATAATGATCTCCTGGTTCTGCTCATTTCACTTAGCATCAGTTCATGCAGATCTCTCCAGGCCTCTCTGTAATCATCTTTTCTGGTGTTTCTTACAGAACAATACTATTTCGTAATATTCATATACCATAGTTTATTCAGCCATTCTCCAACTGATGGGCATCCACTCAGTTTCCAGTTTCTAGCCACTATGAAAAGGGTTGCCATAAACATTTTTGTACATGTGGGGCCCTTTCCTTCCTTTAAGATCTCTTTGGGATATAGGCCCAATAGGAACACTGCTGGGTCAAAGGGTATGCACAGTTTGATAACTCTTTAAACACAGTTCCAAATTGCTCTCCAGAATGGTTGGATCCGTTCACAGTTCCACCAACAATGTATCAGTGTCCCAGTTTTCCCATATTCCTTTCAACATTCATCATTATCTTTTACTGTCATCTTAGCCACTCTGACAGGTGTGTAGTGGTACCTTAGAGTTGTCTTAATTTGAATTTCTCTGAGCAATAGTGACTTGGAGCACCTTTTCATATGACTAGAAATAGTTTTAATTTCTTCATCTGAAAATTGTCTGTTCATATCCTTTGACCATTTATCAATTGAAGAATGGATTGAATTCTTATAAATTTGAGTCAATTCTCTATGTGTTTTAGAAATGAGGCTTTTATGAGAGGCCTTAAATGTAAAAAAAATGTAAAAAAACCCCAAACCCCAATTTATTGCTTGCTTCCTAATCTTGTCTGTATTAGTTTTATTTGTACAAAAACTTTTTAACTTGATATAATCAAAATTATCTATATGGTGTTCAATTAAGAGTTCCAGTTCTTCTTTGGACACAAATTCATTCCTTCTCCACAGATCTGAAAGGTAAACTATTCTATGTTCCTCTAATTTGCTTATAATATCACTATGTCTAAATCATGAACTCATTTAGATCTTATCTTGGTATGTGGTGTTAGGTGTGGGTCAAGCCTTAATTTCTTTCAGACCAGCCAATTTTCCTAGCAATTTTTGTCAAATAGTGAGTTCTTATCCCAAAAGCTGGGGTCTTTAGGTTTGTCAACCACTAGATTGCTATAATTATTGCCTATTTAGTCCTGGGATCCTATTCTATTCCCCTGATCAACTACTCTATTTCTTAGCCAATAGCAAATGGTTTTGATGACCACTGCTTTATAATATAGTTTTAGATCTGGTACAGCAAAGCCACCTTCATCAGCATTTTTTTTGCATTAATTCCCTTGAAATTCTTGATCTTTTGTTCTTCCAGATGAACTTTGTTACTATTTTTTCTGAATCTGTAAAATAATTTCTTGGGAGTTTGATTGGTATGACACTAAATAAGTAGATTAATTTAGGTAGTATTGGCATTTTTATATATTTGCTCGGCCTACCCATGAGCACTTCATATTTTTCAAAATGATTAGGTCTGACTTTGTTTGAGTGGAAAGCGCTTTGAAGTTGTGTTCGTGTACTTCCTGACTTTCCCTTGGCAGATAGATTCCTAAATATTTTATACTATCATCCGTTATTTTTGTATCTCTTGCTGCTGAACTTTGTTGGTAATATATAAAAATGGTGATGATTTATGTCAATTTATTTTGTATCCTGCCACTTTGCTAAAGCTACAAATTGTTTCTAGTAGTTGATTCTCTAGGGTTCTCTAAGTATACCATCGTATCATCTGCAAAGAATGATAATTTGGTTTCCTCATGACCGACTCTAATTCCTTTCATCTCTCTTTCCTCTCTTATTGTCAAAGCTAATATTTCTAATAGAATATTGATAGTAATGGTGATAGTTGGCAGCCTTGTTTCACTCCTGATCTTATTGGGAATGGTTCTAGTTTGTCCCCATTCCATATGATGTTTGCTGACGGTTTTAAATAGATGCTCATTTTAAGGAAAAGTCCATTTATTCCAAACTTTCTAGTGTTTCTAATAGAAATAGATGTTGTTTTTTATCAAATGCTTTCTCTGCATCTATTGAGATAATCATATGACTTTTGTTAGTTTGGTTATTGATATAGTTGATTATGCTGATAGTTGTCCTAATATTAAACCAGCCCTGCATTCCTTGTATAAATCCTACTTGGACATAGTGTATTATCCTGGGGATGACTTTCTGTAATCTCATAGCTAATATTTTATTTAAGATTTTTGCATCAATATTCATTAGGGAAATTGGTCTATAATTTTCTTTCTCTGTTTTTACCCTACCTGATTTAGCTATCAGCACCAAATCTGTGTCCTTCTTTCCCTATTTTTCCAAATAGCTTATATAGTATTAGAATTAATTGTTCTTTGAATGTTTGGTAAGATTCACATCTAAATCCATCTGGCCCGGAGATTTTTTCTTAGAGAGTTGATTAATAGCTTGTTCTATTTCTTTTTCTAAAATGGTGCTATTTAAATAATTTATTTCCTCTTAGCAATCTATATTTTTGTAGATATTCCTCTATTTCATTTAGATTATCAAATTTATTGGTGTACAGTTGGGCAAAATAATTCCTAATTATTGCTATAATTTCCTCTTCATTAGTGGAAAGTTTTCCCTTTTCACTTTTGAGAGTAACAATTTGATTTTCTTCTTTCCTTTTTCTAATCAAATTAACTAAAGGTTTATCTAATTTTATATTTGGTATATTTATTTATTTATTTATAAAACCAACTCTTAGTTTTATTTGTTAGTTCAATAGTTTTCTTATTTTCAATTTTGTTAATTTCCTCTATTTTCAGAATTTCAAATTTGGTATTTAATTGAGGGTTTTTAATTTGCTCTTTTTCTAACTTTTTTAGCTGTAAGTCCAATTCATTGATCTTCTCTTTCTCTATTTTATGCAAGCATCTAGAGATATAAAATTTCCCTTATTACTGCTTTGGCTGTATCCCACAAATTTTGGTATGATGTTTCATTATTGTCATTCTCCTGGATGAAATTATTGATTGTGTCTATGATTTGCTGTTTCACCCATCCATTCTTTAGGAAACAATTTATTTTTGGTCTATTTTCTCCTGGTCTTATATTACATGTGATATTTATTGTATAATGATCTTAAAAAATGCATTTACTATTTCTGCATTTCTGCATTTGATTTTGAAGTTTTTAATGCCTGAACACATGGTCAATTTTTGTATAAGTTCCATGAACCACTGAGGAAAAAAGTATACTCCTTTCTGTCTCCATTCAATTTTCTCCAAAGATCTATCACACCAAACTTTTCTAATATTTTGTTTACCTTCTTAACTTCTTTCTTATTTATTTTATGGTTCAATTTATCTAGTTGTGAGAGATCAAGGTTGAGATCTCCTACTAGTAACTATACTAGTTTTGCTGTCTATTTCTTCTTTCATCTCTCTTAACTTCTTTAGGAATTTGGATGGTATATCACTTGATGCATATATGTTTAGTATTGATATTGCTTCATTATCTATGGCACCCTTTAGTAAAATAGTTTCCTTCCTTATCTCTTTTAATTAGATCTATCTTTGCTTTTACTTGATCTGAGATCAGAATTACTACCCCTGCTTTTTGTTGTTGTTGTTCATCTGAAGCATAATAGATTCTGCTCTAGCCCTTTAACTTCACTATGTATGTATCACTATGCTTTAGATGTGTTTCTTGTAAACAACATATTGTAGGATTCTGGCTTTTAATCCAGTCTGCTATCCACTTCTGTTTTATGGGAGAGTTCATCCCATTCACATTCACAGTTGAAATAATTAATTCTGTATTTCTTGCCATTTTATTTACCCAAAGCTATGTTTTTCTCTTTGCTTTTCCCCTTCCCTCCTCCCCAGTATTTTGCATTTGATGACCACCTCCCTCAAATAGTCCTCCCCCTTTAGAGCCCATCTCCCTTTTTTACCCCTTTCCCCTAATTCTTCTATTTTCCCTTCTATTAGTCTTTCCCTTTCTTTTCCCCCTCCCCCCTTCCTTATAACGTGAGACAAATTTCTCTGTGAAACCAAATATGTCTGATATTCTCTCTTAGAGTTAAATCTGATGAGAATAAGATTCACACAATGCTCATCCCTCTCCCTTCTTTTCCTCAGTTATAATAGGTTTTCTTTGCTTCTTTGTGAGATATAATTTCCCTTATTTTACCTCCTTTTCCCTCTTTTTCTAGTATGATTACCTTTCCACCTCTAGTTTGGTTTTTTATATTATCAAAGTAAAATCAAATTATACCCATATTCTCTAAGTATACCCATAATAGAAATACAGTTTTCAAGTGTTCTTTCCGTTTTACCTTTTTATGCTTCTCGAGTTCTGTTTTTGGAAGTCAATTTTTTTTGTTCAGATCTGGTCTTTTCCTTAGAAATAGGTGAAATTCACCTATATCATTGAATGTTCATCCTTTTTCCTAAAAGATAATGGTCATTTTATCTGGATAGCTTATTCTTGGCTGTAATCCAAGTTCCTTTGCCTTTCAAAATATCAGATTCCAGGCCCTTAGATCCTTTAAGGTTGAAGCTGCTAGTTCCTGGGTAATCCTGATTGTGGATACCGATTGCTCCTCGGTATTGGAATTGTTTTTCTGACTGCTTGTAATATCTTTTCCTTGGTGCAGTAATTTTGAAATTTAGCCACAATATTCCTTCAGGATTTAATTTTGGGGTCTCTTTCAGGAGATGATTGGTGAATTTTTTCTATGACTATTTTACCTTCCGAATCTAAAATATCAGGGCAGTTTTCTTTTATGATTTCCTGTAAGATAGTATCTAGGTTCTTTTTTTCATCATGGCTTTCAGGAACTCCAATAATCCTTAGATTGTCTCTCCTAGATCTATTTTCCAGGTCAGTTGTTTTTCCTAGAAAATATTTCATGTTTTCTTCTATTTTTTTTCATTTTTTTTGTTTTTGTTTGACTGATTCTTGAAGTTTTATTGAGTCATTCATTTCCATTTGTTCAATTCTAATTTTTAGTGTATTATTTTCTTCAGTTACCTTTTTTTAGTTCTTTTTCTAATTGACCAATTCAATGTTTTTGTTTATTGCATTCTTTTTCCATTTTCCCATTCCTTCTCGCAATGATCTTATTACATTTTCCCATTTTTCTTCTAATTCTCTTTTAAGATTCTTTATGCAATCTTCCAGGAAAGCCTTTTGAAATGGGGACCAGCTCATGTCTCCCTTTGTAGCTTCCTCTGGAATTGCTTTGCCTTTAGGAACCTTAGGATTTAAAGTCTGTTCTTCTCTCTCTCCATAAAAGCTGTCTATGGTGAGAGTTCTTTTTTTGTTTTTTATTCATTTTTTTAAGGCTTGTTCAAAGCAAAGTAGGAACAGCTGCTCTTATTTGCCCTGGGGTGGTTCTATTGATTGATTTCTGGTGCCGGTATTCCTCCTGGACTCAGTGGTTTACAATTTACCTTTTACAAAAGACAAATCTGCCAAACAATCTGCTTGCAACCAGCCTAAGAGGCTCACAGAAGCCTCCCAGGTATTTGGAAACTTCAATGGTCTGACTCCTGCCCCGGTTTCCTGCCCTGCCTCCCAGTGCTGTGGTCTAGGCTCAGCAGACTGTCCCCCTGCCCAATTCAGACAGATCTCTTCTGAAGTTCTTCCAAGGTAATTTCTTCTGGGAATGTGTTGTACACCAAATATTTGGGGGTACTTTGACTCCAAAATCAATGTAGAGGCTTAATCTGCTGTTGGTTTGAGAGAAATTTAGAGGGGGTTACAGAGAGTCATGTCTGCTCTTGGCTCTGCCTTCTGTTCCATTCATTATTGTTGTTATTGTTCAGTCATTTCAATTATGTTTGATTCTTTTTTATCCCAATTAGGGTTTTCTTGGCAAATATACTGGTGTATTTTTTCATTCCTTCTCCAGTTCATTTTACACACGGGAAAAGTGAGGTAAACAGGGTTAAATGACTTGCCCAAATTCACACAGCTAGTAAATGTCTGTTGGGCTACTCCCAGCTGGGCAGTGCCTTTCCTCACCCAGTCACCTCTACGACTCTTCAGACATCTCCAAATATCACAGCAAGGCAGGCAGTCATCACACCCAAGGAAGGGAGTTCAAGCAGGCTTTATTTGGTCCAGCTCCTGATGGTCCCCTTCATGATGGTCCTCCTTCCTTTCCCCTTGTCCCTCCTTATATCTCCTCCTCATTACCTTTCTTACCTCCTTGGATCACATGCCTCAGCAACAAGTTCTCCATAGGAAGGGGAGTGCTTGCCCTGTTACTGGCACATACTCAATGCATGTCCATCGCATGACCTGCTTTTCGACGGGAACATGTTGATGAATGTCGGCAGAATACATACCCAGGTGCCTCAACCACACCCTGGAAACCCAGTTACCAAAACAACATGGTCCAGTGCTCAAGGAATGAGGGGAGGCTTTCAGGTCGGGCTCAAGGTTCAAGGCCCAACAAATGTATAAGGATAGAATTGATCTCAAGCCTGGTGTTCTGTCCACTGTGCCATCATTCTTTTCTCTTTATATATTAATATATACATATGAGCTACCTCTGAGGACAGGCATTTTTTCATTTCTGTCTTCTCTCTGTCTAGCAGAGTGCCTGGCACATAGTAGGCCTTAACAAATGTTTGTTGACTAATAGCTTGATTGATCAAGGTAACAGTGCTATAGAATGTTATTTCAGGAAAGTGACTTCTATTTTCTGCTGAGCAGGCCTGGAAAAACAATAACTACTGCAGTGATAAAACTTGAATTTCAGAATGTCTTAAATTATGAATATGTTGATGTTGCCAATCAGCTAGGCAGCCAAATTATTATCCAAAGAAAAACAATGGCTTTCATGCCCAGAGTCATAATCCAAGTATGAAAATAAATGTTTTGTTGTTTTCTTTTGCATTTAATGATATACCCTTCAGGTTTTTTATCCTTGGGTTTTAGGGTATGGCACAATATTCCGTCCTCTTTTATGGCTATTACGACAATAAACGGACAATTGGAGCCATGAATTTCAGAATGCCTCTCTCCTACTTTCTGGTGGGAATCATGTGCATTGGATACAGCTTCCTGATTGTCATCAGAACGTAAGTTCCATCTGTCCTCAGGGAAGAAGAAAATTATTACTGTAACCAAAAAAAGATGGGGAATATGTAGGGGACTTATTTGAGAACTGGGTAAAGTGTTGTTTTGTGTGTGTCCAGAGAATACACAAATAAGAAGAGATGATATACAGTTTGAATATCAGGACTGATATGAGTCTGATATTGTTCCAATATCACATCACTTCACTTTGCTTTAATTTGATAGCTGGCTACTTATCCCACTACCAATTTTATCAGCTTCGAGCAATTTTTAGTCAATATAATATTTACCTTTTAGTACTTTAAGAAGGACTTCTTAAACTTTTGCCATTCAAACTCCCTTTCATTGGAGAAATTTTTACATATCCCAAGGGGTTTGAGTATATGAAATAGTTATACAAATAAAACATATGTTGATAATAAATCATAATTTTGCAACAACCACATTTAGTTACAAGACCCATATAAGACCCCCAGAGTTTAAGAAGCTGCATTTAGAGGTATAAGGGAATTGCTCAGTATATGTTCTGAAAATAGCCATTGACCTTTCTTTATTCACTCAGAAATATTTGGGTTTAGTTCTTTTTGCTCATTTTAAGAAATTTGAAATCTGTGAACAATTTTCAGATGATGAAATTAAAACTATTTCTAGTCATATGAAAAGGTGCTCCAAATCACTATTGATCAGAGAAATGCAAATTAAGACAACTCTGAGGTACCACTACATACCTGTCAGATTGGCTAAAATGACAGGAAAAGATAATGATGACTGTTGGAGGGGATGTGGGAAAACTGGGACACTGATACATTGTTGGTGGAGCTGTGAACGGATCCAGCCATTCTGGAGAGTAATTTGAAACTATGCTCAAAAAGTTATCAAACTGTGCATACCCTTTGACCCAGCAGTGTTTCTATTGGGCTTATATCCCAAAGAGATCTTAGAGGATGGAAAGGGACCCACATGTGCAAGAATGTTTGTGGCAGCCCTTTTTGTAGTGGCTAGAAACTGGAAACTGAATGAATGTCCATCAATTGGAGAGTGGCTGAACAAATTATGGTAGATGAATGTTGTGGAATATTATTGTTCTATAAGAAACGACCAGCAGGATGATTTCAGAGAGGCCTGGAGAGACTTGCATGGACTGATGCTGACTGAAATGAGCAGAACCAGGAGATCATTATTCACGGCAACAACAAGACTATGTGATGATCAATTCTGATGGACATGGTTCTCTTCAACAATGAAATGTTTCAAACCAGTTTCAGTTGTTCAGTGAAGAAACCCATATACACCCAGAGAGGGATGTGAAACAGACCACAACATAACATTTTCATGCTCTCGACTGATGTTTGCTTGCATTGCGTTTCCTTTCTCTGATTTTTTTTTTCTTGTAGATATGATTTTTCTTGCACAACAATGATTGGTGTGGAAATATGTATATATATATTCGATTTGTCAAGTATTTTAACATAATTAACATGTAGTGGATTTTCTGCCATCTTGGAGAGGGGAGGGGAGTGGGGGGAAATTTGTAACAAAGCTTTTTAAGGGTCAGTGTTGAAGAATTACCCATACATATGTTTTGCAAATAAGAAGCTTTAATAAAAAAAAAGAAATTTGAAATCTGTTTTTAATTTTTTTTAAGTAGAGTAATCATTAAACCAACTATTTCAGCAAAATGCAATAGTAGAAAAACGTGTGGTCTCCAAAGAGACCAGCAAAATACTATCTTTGCATTCTCTTGGAAAAGGATATATTTCATCATAAAGAAAGATTTCAGTTAGGAACAAGATAGAGTTTGTTTTCATTTTTGTTTTTTTCATTGCATAAAATATATTTTTTAGTAATTAGGAAGTCCATATAGGGTTGTAAGGTCTTGATCCAGTTTATTGTTGTTTAGTTAATTAATTGTGTTTCATTCTTCATGACTCTATTTGATGTTTTCTTAGCAAGAACTGGAATGCTTTGCTATTTCCTTCTCCAGCTCATTTTACAGATGAAGAACTGAGACAAACAGGGTTAAGTGACTTGCCCAGGAGTACTTACCTAGTAAGTGTCTGAGAATGGATTTGAACCTAGCTTTCCCCTTTTATCTTAACTAGTGACCAATAATAGATACCAGCTTAGAGAGTTACAGTTTGCACAGCACTCACCTGCAGTGTACCAAGTCTATTACCAGTATTTGCTAGCTTATCTTTTTGCTAAGTACAGACTTTTCTTTGCAGCTAGTTTCCAGGGGCTTCCTGGTGTTCCAGAAGGACAAAGCACCATCATAGAACCACATTGCGATATTTATCTAAATGATTTAAGCATATCCACTTTGCTGAAATTTGAATTAACATTTAATTTATTAAATATTGATTTGATTTTTAACTTCCTGGCTAATATGGTATAAGCTGTTTGTCTTTTACCATTATTCTATAACTTTCAGTAATTTGGAAAGAGTGTAAATGGCATCAATGTATCCTTGATATTTTTATTGAATACTCTGAGGCTTGCAGAGGTAGTGTATTTGTTTATTTAATAAAACCTTTTTATTTTCAAAACATTTGCAAAGATAGTTTTCAACATGCACCTTTGTAAAACCCTGCCTTCCAAATCTTTCCTTCTCCCTCCCCCTCTTACCTCATCTAGAGAGAGCAAGTAATATATGTTGAACATGTGCAATTCTTCTAAATATATTTCCACAATTATCATTCTACATAAGAAAAAACATATCAAAAAGGAAAAATTGAGAAAGAAAAAAACAAGCAAACAACAACAAAAAGGTGTGATCCACGTTCAGTCCCTATCATCCCCTTTCTGGATGCAGATGGCTATCTCTATCACAAATCTTTTGAAATTGGCTTGAATCACCTCATTGCTGAAAAGAGCCAATTTTTTTTCCTAAGGCAATTGGGGTTAAATGACTTGTCCACAATTACAAAGCTAGGAAATGTTAAGTGTCTGAGACCAGAGTTGAACTCAGGTCCTCCTGACTTCAGGGCTGTTGCTCTATCTACTGTGCCATCTAGCTGCCCCTATTACATAATTTTTTAAAGGCAGCTTTGTAGAAATTGTATGCTATTAAAATGACAAATAAGATGGTATTATGGATTGCCTGGTGGCTATCTAGCCAACCCTACTTTCAGTTTTAGTTTTGACAAAAAAACACATCAATTTTTACTATTTCCCTATAATTATTAAAATCAGTCAACTTTATTGAAAAATCCTAGGGGCAGCTAGGTGGCACAGTGGATAGATCATCAGCCCTGAAGTCAGGAGGACCTGAGTTCAAAATTGTTCTCAGAGACTCAACACTTCCTAGCTGTGTGATCCTGGGCAAGTCACTTAACCCCAATTGCCTCAGGGAAAAAAAATCCTAATGATTTGACTCTAAAAAAAAACCAAAAAACTTTTGCTTTTGATCATTAGAAATCTTTTTCTGGCTCTTTTGACTCTTGTGAACCAGGCTCTTGATGACTGGCTACTAGATTGACTCACATCAAATCTAGAACTTACTGGCAAGAGTAGTATTGCAAATATAAGAGCTATGATAAATTACATTGAGGACAACTCTTTATAAAAAGAATTAGTAGCTACATATATGTTCCTGTTTTACTCTATACTTACACATAAATAATACAAACTCCACAAATCACTGAAAAATGAGGAAATTTAGCCATAGAATCAGCCATTTTCAGGGACTCCAAGGATTTATCTATAAAAACAATTGAAAAGTTCCCTAAAATGTTTTGCTTACTGCCTCCAAACTTCTGATGTGATGATTCACATTTAAGGGGATTTCAGTGCCCATGTGGGTATTTGAAAGTCTGAGCTTTAGCTCTAGATCTTCCATTAGAGTCAGAAAAATTCTATCTTATGTTCTCTCTGGTAAAATATAGATAATACCTTCTGCTATCAATATCACAAGACTTTTAGGAAAGTAAAATTGGAAAATTACTCATTATGAAAGTAGTTTAAAACTTTAGGAATGAAGACACTGTATAATTATAAGGTAATATGATTACATTTCTAAGATAGAGGAATAATTTGGGAATGGTTATAGGAGGGCAGGTCAAAGATATGAAGCTCCTACTCTTCCAGCATTACTAGAGTAAATCTTTAGAATCATTTCCATAGTTCAGGAAAATGTTGCCAGAAGTTTGATGAAATTTGGAAGGGATCAACAACCTTCAATCAAAATATTCAATATTCTGAAAAAGTTCTAAAATCAGAAAATGAAAGTACACAGGTTTTGGAGACTTTATTTGTGCTTCCTATAACTGCCAGAGAGTTTGTACAAAAGTTAGTCCTTAGTAAAAATCTGAATAGAGGCGGCGGAGCCAAGATGGCAAACTGCAGACATCATTCTCTGTGAGCTCCTCAGACCTTCCCTCAGACCCAGAACAAATTAAGCCTCCAAACTGGTTCCAGAGAGAGGGCTACATCAAACACCTGGAGTACAACATACTTCTATCAAAAATCTATTTTGAAAGAACTCAGGAGAAGGTCACTTTCAGATGCAGGGGATCAGCAGCTTGCCAAACTCAGACGCCATCGCTCAGCTGGGGCGGACACAGAACTGAGACAGAGGGTGGCAGATTCTAGATAGCCAGGAATTCCCTGGGAGATGCTTGGGACACTTTGCTCTGCTTGTGGGCAGGTGCTTTGGCAGATTTTGCCTTTGGTAAAGGGTGAATTGAGAGCAGCTGAAAGTGTGGTCCTAGTGCGGATCTAACCCGACCAGCCCAGCACCGGAAGTCAACTCCGCGAACTGCCCCAAGGCAAATTGCTCTTGATTCAGACCTCAGCTCAAAAACATGAGCAAGAAGCAGAAGAGAGCTCTCACCATAGACAGCTTTTACGGAGAGAAAGAAGGGCAAACTCCAGATTCTGAGGTTCCTAAAGAGAATGCAATCCCAGAGGAAGCCACAAAGGCGAACAAGAGCTGGTCCCCTTTTCAGAAGGCTTACCTGGAAGATTGCATAAAGAATCTCAAAAGAGACCTAGAAGGAGAATGGGGAAATAATTGAGATCAGTGCAAGAAGAAAAAAACGCCCTGCAATAGAGATGTGAAAAACTGGGGAAAAAAGACTGGTGAATTGGAAAAAGACAACAATTCACTGAAAAACAAAATTGGTGAATTGGAAAAAGACAACAATTCACTGAAAAACAAAATTGGTGAATTGGAAAAA
>JAJPUD010014876.1:0-12259 GCA_023553655.1 Myrmecobius fasciatus
AAGGAAGGAAGGAAGGAAGGAAGGAAGGAAGGAAGGAAGGAAGGAAGGAAGGAAGGAAGGAAGGAAGAAAAAGAAAGAAAGGAGGGAGAAAGGGAGATGGAGAGAGGAAGGAAGGGAGAAAAGGAGAGAGACAGAGAGAAGAGTGGATGATCTCTGTCACCAGTGATAGAAAAGTCCAGGGCTAGAGGCTAAAGGACTATATATATAGTCTTTATGTTTAGGTAATACTTGGCCAAAATGGGCCAAATTGCCCAAATTCGGGCAATATTCCATTTCACTTAGCTAGAACTCTGGAGACCATGAGGACAAGGCAGCCATTTAGGAAAATTATCCCAGACAAGTGTCAGAGAGATACTACTGAGCTGGTAGCGCAAATAGAGCACTACCCAATGGGCAATTCAGATACTGCTTTCCCTTGCTGGACAATGTTTATGTTGAAATATCTTCTTCCTGTAGGCTTAGAGAAGGCCTTAAAAGTTAGAGATATCACATAAAAGTGGACTACAATTTGTGTAATATGTTATATTTCAGAAGAATTTTGTGCAAATCAGGTTTTTGTAGATGGAAACATAATGGTTCTGGGAAGCTTGCTACTTAAAGAACTCTCATGATGAATACTTTTGTGAAATGGCTAATCACCAGTTAAAATCAGTTTTTAAGTGTAGAGAAGATAATGTACTTGAACCGTAAAGCACCTTGGGAAAAAGTAAGACAATTAAAAGTTGAGGTTCCTATATTGAATAATAAATAAATATATCCAGAAGTAAGCAAAGTGTATCTATATTTTAAAATAAGTCATCTACAAATGAGTTTGAAGCTACTTTCTGACTACCCAGCTTTAATGTTATCCCTTGTTTTTCATATTCTGTATCTCCAAACTCTCTCTAACCCTTTTCCCCATAACCAGCATTGTGCTAACCTTCACAAAACGGAACTGTCAGGGTACGTTTGTATCTAAAGGCTAAAATAAACTTTGTCAGATTCCCACTTTCCAGCTGCTGTCTCTGATCTCTGTACCATCTGGTCTGGCTGACTGGTTGGCATATAAACAACATAAATGTGCCTTACCTATTTTGGCCTCCTGTTTAAGTAGATAATGTATCATACTTCTGAGTCCAAAAAGTACTTAATTTCAGATTTACTTCTCTCTCTGGGATCTGAGCTAAATAATGGGTAAATAGAATGAGCTCATTTGTTTGTGGAAAATCTTGATCTGTGTTGTTTTACTTAAGCTTCCTCTATTATAAACAATGAATGATATTTGTGATTATCCATCTCTGTTATTATAATTATTAAAACTAATTTTAATAATGTTCACCATGCCATTTATTAATATCTAACAGCTTTTCTACATATATTAATAATAAAAATTTATATTTTTAATGTTTTCAGTATCAAATTCCATTTGTATTATATATCATCTTTCTCACCTATAATATTGCATTTAGCTTTTTAAATAGCCTCCCTACTTCCAGTCTTTCAACTCCCCAATCCATACAATTGCTAAAATTATCTTCCTAAAGCACTGGTCTGACCATGCCAGTTCCTTGCTCAAAAATCTTCTCTTACTCTCTATTGTCTCTACTATAAAATATAAACCTAAAGGTATTCGTAATATGGTTTTAGCTGACCTTTTCCCATTACCATTCATTTATACACTGCCCATTCCAAAAATGGCAGTATTTGTGGTTTCTCAAATTCAGTTTTTCATTTTTTATTTGTTTTTTAATTCTCTATTTTTTGTTCTGTTAATGCTATTTTCACATTTTTTAAAATATTAATCCATTTCATTTATCAATTTTGTTGATGTACAACTTGAACAAAATTGAACAAATTATTACAGATAGTTCCTCTGAATTTATTGTAAATTCTTGTTTTGTTTTGTTTTGTTTTTATTTTGGCAATTTGGTTTTTCTCTCTCTTTTTTAAAGATCAGACTAACCAACAGTTTTTCTATTTTACTGATATTTTAAAATTTTTACTCCATCTCTTAGCTTCAGGAAATTTTTTTTCTGTCTGTCCCTTGTGGCTAGAATATTTTTTCTCTTTCTTTCTATCTACTAGCTTCCCTCACTTCCTTTACATTCCAGCTACAGAAAGCATTTCCCAACCCCTCTGAATCCTAGTGTAATATATATCCTTTATGTAGCTTGTTTTTTGTTATTGTTGTTTCCCTCATTAAATAAGGGAGTTTCTTGAGGACAGGGACTAGTGCTCTTTAAGTCTCAGTCTAGACTAAAAAATTCAATTATATATTTCTCCAACACCTTCAAATGGACTTCATCAATTTATTTATATCTCCTATTTAAATTTATATCCATATGTAAAATACTTCATCAGTCTAATTTTGTGCATTCTGGTGAAATATGTGTTATTATGTTATAGCTATAGTCATATTCTATTACTAGTTCTCTTTCCATTGGTAGTTTTGTGTGATCCCTTAACCTTTTATCTCCATTTGAACAGGATTGATCTACATGTATCTATCTATAAGCAAAATGGGTATTGTACATCATAACTTTTATATGTCTCTATCACATCATGCATTTTTCATGTCTCTTTTTCTAATATTGCATTCAAAGGCCTTGATTCAAAAAGTATTTCAAGTGTTGTTTCTTTTATGTCATCCCCCATACTTTTCAAACTTTGGTCATTCAATAAACTGAATATGAACATTAATATCTAAAATACCAATACCAAAACCTTCTTTCTCCTATAAAAAAGTATTCTCCATAACTCTACCAAAGGAGTTGTATTCAGTAAAGTAACAATAACAATAATAATATTGATGCTGATAATAATCTCTGACATTTAAATCATGCTTTAAAGTTTGAAAAGCATTTGACATAGTCATTTGAATCTCAAAACAACAATGTGACATAGCTATTGCCAGTACTATTTTCCCCATTTTATAGATGAGAAAACTGAGCTAGTTTTATGACTTGTCTATGACCACACAACAATTTAGTGTCAGGGATAGGATTCATGTTATGTTTTTTTCTGATTCCACATTCCAACCTCCATGATCTACATTATCCTGCTTTTAATAAGCACCAACATTCTGGGAAGATCTCACATATCTCACATTATTCCTCAGAAAAAGAAAGCACTAACTTAGTCCAAATATAATTGAAACTCTAGGTACTTCACTCCCATTGCTCTTCACAATCCACATATTCAAATAAGTTACTGAATGGAAAAAAAATTATTATGACTGACTTTTTGTAAAGAAAAGCATAGAGTAAAAACAAGGAATCATCTTGTATTTTCCTAATAAAGGCATAAGAACAGCTATGAAAAGGCTTAAATAACAGAAAAGGAAGTTGCATATTTGGGAGCACATAAAGGAAGGGCAACTAAGAATAGCTATGTTATCTTAAACTTTTTTTTTACCAAATAAATTGTGGAGAATTGAAGATTAGTTTCTTGCCTGCATCAATGATATATTTTCATATAGCTAGAAGCATATTAGGGTTTTGATTCAACTCTGAATCATATGAGTTATATACATATTTATTTGCCAATGTGTCTCTTTATGGTGAACTCCTTGTAAGAAATGTAAACATGAGCTTAAAACAATTATGTATATATTCACACTAAAGAACCTCATTGCATTCTACACACATGGAAATGGGGAAAATTGCACAAAAATTATGTTCCTTTAATCTTTTAAGATTTTTTTAAAAGTTAAAGTGCCAACTAAAATCCCACCTTCTCCAGGAAATCTTCCTCAACCCCTCTTAATTCCGATATTTTCTCTCTGCTAATTATTCCTATTTATTCTATATAGCTTATATTATGTATAATCACTTACATGTTGTTTCCTCCATTATATTGCAAACTTCTTGAAGACTGGGACTGCCTCTGCTCTTAGCACAGTTTCCAGAACACAGTAGGTACTTAATAAATGTTATAATGCAAACTTTAGCTCCATTTTCTCAGGCTAGGACTCAGGGTCCTACACTATCCTTAGAGACACCTTTGTGGGTATTCTTTCTCTTCTTTCATCTTTCACTTTGCCAGTTATAAAAGACCTGTTGAGTAGGGCCTTACTTCCATTAAACACTTCAAAGAAGTAACCAGGACAGATGTAGAACAGCTTTTCTAATAGCTCAATGGTATAATTCCCCCATCCCTACCATTACATGTTAGTTTATGATAAAAACTTAATTTAACTACTACAAAGCAGTAGTCCTTCCCAATTCATATGCAGAAAAAGAAAGGGATCATATGCATGATTCTATTCTATCTTCACAAGAACTCAGAGAAAATGGATATTTTTACTTCAGTTTACATATGAGGATCAAACAGGGCAAATGACTTGTCCAGTGTTATATTACTAGCAGGTAATAGAAGCCAGGACTATCAATTCCAATACCAGGAATCCATCCTCTCTGTTATGCTTCTTATTCCTCTGAATTGAAATTATTCCAGAAGATTGTGCCAAATCTTTGACTAGAATTAAAATATCAGTCTCTGTACCCAACTCTCAACTAATGGATTCAATAGGATTAGCAGCTTTTGAATAACTCTCAGCATGGATATAAGTAATGCTGACTACAAGAGTAAGGAAGGGGTAGTGAAAGAGGAAACAGAAGGAAGGGGTTCTTTGCCAGTGGAGTTCTGTTTATTTTGTGATTAATATAGGAGGCAGCTCCTTTTTCTGGAATTTTAGCTTGGGAGTTAGGATTTTAAGTTATGTTACTGACCCCCAAGAACCAAGCTTTGTTTTATAATATTTATTTACATTTATTAAGCATTTCTCAATTATTCTTTCCACGGTTGCTAGCTATATACATAACCCTCTGAGAGTGAAGTTACAAGTGGATTTCAGTGAGTTGCTTATACGATAAAATAGGGAACCCAAAGTAGGCATCCTGTTTACATACAAATACCATGTCTACAACAGCAATTTTCTTAAGGAAAAATTGTTGAAAAGAAAATTGACTTCACTTCCAGATTTATTTTTGTCTCTATCGTTGGCAGAATTTTCCACTTTATCCTTGAGCATAAAATCTCTCCCTATAGCTTGGGGAGTATTCATTTCAGAGAAGCACATGTAGGAGAACTGTTATCACTATAGTTCAGTTAGATAATGCTTGAATACTGTGATTAAGCCATGGTCATTATAGGTACTCCCATCTCTCCACTGGGTGCAGCTTTTGTTACTTAATAATCAGAAATAATTTAACAAACGAATAGATCTCTTTGTAATAATTATGTCCTTCTAAAAAGGAACTCATACAGTGACAAACTTGAAAGATAGAGAGCATTTAAAAAAGCAATTTACTTTACAAGTAATTTTCTGTATTCCTATGCTATTATTTGCTTTTGAAGAAAAGATTTCTTTTTCATAAGAGAGCTTCTCCTTTTGCTTGATCCTATAATGAAGACATAATCCTGTGTTTAAGATATCACACAGAGATAGGGTCAAGTATTCTACCCCACTCCCCCTTTATCTACAATAGTGAAGAAAGCCTCTGAGTGTTTTATCCTTAAGAAAATAAGATATGGAAAGAAACTGGCTGAATTTGGAGCCATGAGTTAGTTGTTTAGAGTCTTGAATAGCTAGTTCTTTTGCCTTTTTTGTTTCTATTTAAAGAACTCCTGAGAATAGATTTTGCCCCCCTCCCAACCTTTCCATTATTTTTTTCAATTACATATAAGGATAGTTTTTAACATTCACTTTTATAAGATTTTAAGTTCTAAATTTTTCTACTTTCTGGGATCCCACTCCTCCCTTCACCCAAAACAGCAAGCAATTTGATATAGGTTATACATATATAGAGAATCATATTAATCCTATTTCCACATTAGTCACATTGTAAAATATTAAATGACAAAAGGGAAAAGCCACAAAAATAAAACAAAAAATAACAAGGAAAAAAAGCAAAAATAGTATAATTTGATCTGCATTTAGACTCCATAGTTTTTCTCTGGATGTGGATAGCATTTTCTACCATGAATCTTTTGGATTTATCTTGGGTCATTGTATTGCTGAGAAGAGCTAAGTGTATCATAGTGGATCATCTCTGTACTGTGTTTTCCTAGTCTACTCAATTCACTCAGAATCAGTTCATGTATTTCCAAGTTTTTTTCTGAAATCTGCCTGCTTATTATTTCTTGTAGTATAATTATATTCCATTACACTTATATATCATAACTTGTTCAGCCATTCCTCAATTGATGGACATCCCCATAATTTCCAATACTTTGCCACCACAAAAAGAGCTGCAATAAATATTTTTGTACTTGTGAGTCCTTTTCCTCCCCCCTTTTATGATTTCTGGATCATAGGGGTATGCAGAGTTTGTTTGCCCTTTAGGCATAGTTGCAAATTGCTCTCTAGAATGATTTGATCAATTCACAATTCCAGCAACAATGCGTTAGTGTTCCAAGTTTCCCAAATCTTCTCCAACAATTATCATTTTCCTTTTCTGTCATATTAGCCAATCTGATAGGTTATGAGGTGGTATCTCAGAGTTGTTTTAATTTGCATTTCTTTAATTAATAGTGATTTAGAGCATTTTTTCATATCATTATAGCTACACTTGATTTTTTCATCTGAAAAATGCCTCTTCAAATCTTTTGACTATTTATCAAATAGGAAATGTCTCATATTCTTATAAACTTGACTCAATTCTTTATTTATTTGAAAAATAAGGCTTTTATCAAAACACTGGCTATAAAATCATTTCGCAGCTTCCTTTCTAATCTTGGTTACATTGACTTTATTTGTGCAAAACCTTTTTAATTTAATGTAATTAAAATTATTTATTTTGTATTCCATAAAGTTCTTTATCTGCTATTTGGTCACAAATTCTTCCCTTCTCAATAATTCTGGCAGGTAAATTGATCCTTGCTCTCCTAATTTACTTATGGTATCATCCTTTATATCTAAATTATGTACCCATCTTGGTGTAAAGTGTGAGATGTTGATTTCTGCCTAATTTCTACTATACTGTTTTTTAGTTTTCCCAGCATTTTTTGTCAAATAGTAAGTTCTTATCTCAGAAACTGGAGTCTTTGGGTTTATCAAACAATTGATTACTATAGTCATTGATAATTGTGTCTTGTGTAGCTGACTTATTCCACTGATCCATCACTCTTATTTCTTAGCCAGTACCATATTGTTTTGATGATAGGCACTTTTCAGTATAGTTTTTTTTATCTGGTATGGGTGGACCATATTCCTTTGGTTTTTTTTTTCATTAATTCCCTTTATATTTTTCACCTTTTAGTCTTTCAGATGAATTTTATTAATTTTCCAAGCTCTATAAATTTGGGGGAGAGCTATTTGATTGGTATGTCATTGAATAAATAAATTAATTTAAGTAAATTTGTCATTTTTATTATATTAACTCTGCCTACCCATGAGCAATTGGTATTTTCCCAATCGTTTAGATCTGACTTTATTTGTGTAGAAAGTGTTCTATTTTTATTTTTATTTTTTTATTAAAACTTTTTATTTGCAAAACATATGTATGGGTAATTCTTTAACATTCACCCTTACAAAGCTTTCCATTATAAATTTTTCCCCCCTAGTTTCCACTCCTCCCCTAGATGGCAGGAAGTCCACTACATGTTAATTATATTAAAATACTTGACAAATCTAATATATATATCCGTATTTCCACACTTATCTTGCTGTGCACGAAAATTCGTATCTACAAGAAAAAAAAATCTGAGAAAGGAAACACAATGCAAGCAAACCTCAATAGAGAGCATGAAAATGTTATGTTGTGGTCCACATTTCATATCCCTCTCTCTGAGTGTATATGACCTTCTTCATTGAACAATTGGAACTGGCTTGAAACACTTCATTGTGGAAGAGAGCCATGTCCATCACAATTGATCATCATATAGTCTTCTTGTTGCCGTGTATAATGATCTCCTGATACTGCTCATTTCGCTAAGCATCAGTTCATGGAAGTCTCTCCAGGTCTTTCTGAAATCATCCTGTTGGTCATTTCTTATAGAACAATAATATTCCATAACATTCATATACCATAATTTATTCAACCACTCTCTAATTGATGGGCATCCATTCAGTTTCCAGTTTCTAGCCACTACAAAAAGAGCTGCCACAAACATTCTTGCATATGTGGGTCCCTTTCCTTCCTTTAAGATCTCTTTGGGATATAAACCTAATAGAAACACTGCTGGGTCAAAGGGTATGCACAGTTTGATAACTTTTTGAACATAATGTAAAAAATGTTTTATAGCTGCATTCATGTAATTATTGGATTTGTCTTGGCAAGCAGAGTCCTAAATATGTTATATTGTCTGCAGTTATTTTAAATGGAATTTTTTTTCTATTCCTTGCTACCTGGCTTTGTTGGTAATATATAGAAATTCAATGATTTGTATGGGTTTATTTTATATCCTGAAACTTTGCTAATTATTTAAAGTATTTTGATAATTTGATATCAAATATTTTGATAAGTATTTCAATTAATTTTTTATTTCTAGTTTAATTCTAAGATTTTCTATCATCTTATCATCTGCAAAAAGTGATGGTTTTGTTTTGTCATTGCCTATTCTAATTTCTTCAATTTCTTCTCCGTTTCATATTGCTAAATCTAACATTTCTAGTATGATGTTGAATAACAATAGTGATAATGAACATTCTTGTTTCACCCTTGATCATACTGGGAAAGCTTTATCATAAATAATGCTTGCTGATTATTTTAGATAGATGCTATTTATTTTAAGGAAAATTCTATTTATTCCTATGCACTGTGGTATTTTTAATATGAGTAGTGGTGTGTTTTGTCAAAATGTTTTTCCACATCTATTGAAATAATCATATGATTTTTGTTAGTTTTGTTATTGTTATGATTAATTATGCTGATAGTTTTTCTAATACTGAACCAGTCCTGCTTTCCTGGTATAAATCCCACCTGCTCATACTATATTATCCTGGTGTTAAATTGCTGAAATCTTTTTGCTAGTATTTTATTTAACTTTTTTTGCATCAACATTCATTAGGGAGAGTGTCCTCTATTTTTTCCCCCTTTTTGGCTCTTACTAGTTTGGTTATCAGCAAAAAAAGTAATTTGGTAGTACTCCTTCTTTACCTGTTTTTCCAAATAGTTCATATAGTATTAAAAACCATTGTTCTTTAAACTTTTGTTAGAATTCATCAGTAAATTCATTTAGCCATGGAGAGTTTCTCCTAGAGAGTTCATTGATGGCTCGTTTGATTTCTTTTTCTAAAATGGGATTATTTAAGTAATTTATTTCATCTCCTGTTAATCTGGGCAGTTTATATATTTCAAAATTGTCATTTGTTTCCCTTAAATTGTCAGATTTATTGGCATACAATTGTACATAATAGCTCCTACTTATTGTTTTAATTTCCCTTTCTTTGCTGGTGAATTTACCCTTTTTTGCTTTTGATACTGGTAATTTGCTTTTATTCATTAAAAAAACATCCTAAAGTTTTTCTATGTTATTGGGATTTCTCCCCCCCCCATAAAACTAGCTCTTAGTTTTATTTTTCAGCTTAATAGTTTTCTTTCTTTCAGTTTTATTAACCTCTCCTTTAATTTTCAAAATTTCTAATTTGCTATTTATTTGAGGATTTTAAAAATTGCTCTTTTTCTAGATTTTTAGTTGCATGAATTGGGATTCATTAATCTCCTCTTTTTCTATTTTATTCATGTAAGCATTTAAAGATATAAAAATTTCCCCTAAGTACTGCTTTGGCTGCATCCCATAAGTTTTGGTGTTTCTATGATTTGTTGTTTGACCCATTAATTTTTTGGAATTCATTTCCTAATTCCTAAAAAAAAATTCAATTAAATTTTAGCCTTTCTTTCCATGGCCCTGCATTACATGTAATTTTTATTGCATCACAATTTGAAAAGAATACATTTAATACTTTTGCCTCTGTATGTTATTGTGAGGTTTTTATGTCAGCTTTTGTGTAGGTGCCAATTACCTCTGTGAAAAAAAGGTACATCTGTTCCAATAATCTTGTGATGAAGAGAGCCATCTACACCCAGAGATAGATCTGTGGGAACTGAGTGTGATTCACAACATAGTATTTTCACACTTTTTGTTGTTGTTTGATTGCATTTTATTTTTTCTCATTTTTTTCCTGTTTTATTTGATTTTTCTTGTACAGAAAGATAATTGTATAAATATGTATGCATATATTAGATTTAACATATTTCTACCATGTTTAACATATATTGGACGACTTGCTATCTAGGGGAAGGAGTGGGGGAAGGGAGGGGAAATGGAACACAAGGTTTTGGAAGGGTTAATGTTGAAAAATTATCCATGCATATGTTTTGAAAATAAAAAGCTTTAATAAAAAATTTAAAAATAAGTAAAAATAAAAATCAGGGAAAAAGATAAAAAAGAAAAAAAGGTTCATTCTTTTCTATTCCCATTTAATTTTCTTTAGAGCTCTATCATATCTAACTTTTCAAAACTTTTATTCACCTCTTTAAATTTTTTCTTGGTTATTTTGTGGTTAGATTTATCAAGTTCTGAGAGGGGGAAATTGAGGTCCACCACTACTATAGTTTTGTTATCTGTTTCTTCGTGTAACTTTCTCACCTTCTCTAAGAATTTAGATGCTATACCATTTGTTGCATTTACTTTAGTATTGATATTACTTCATTGTCTATGGTATGCTTTAGCCAAGTTGTAGTTTCCTTCCCTATTTATTTTGATTAAATGTATTTTTGCTTTTGTTTTGTCTGAGATCAGAATTTGTATCCCTACTCTTTTTTTAAACTCCAGCTGAAACTATTTGAAAAAATAGGTAAAGAAGAACTGCCAAATTCCTTTTATGACACAAATATGGCACTGATACCTAAACTAGAAAAGGCCAAAACAGAGAAAGAAAATTACAGACCCATCTTCCTAATGAATATTGATGCAAAAATTTTAAATAAAATATTAGCAAAGAGATTACAGCAACTTATCAGCAGGATAATACACTATGAGCAAGTGGAATTTATACCAGGAATGCAGGGCTGGTTCAGGATCGGGAAAATTATTACCATAATTCACTACATTAATAACAAAACTAACAGAAATCACATGATAATATCAATAGATGCAGAAAAAGTTTTTGACAAAATAAACAGCATACATTCCTATTAAAATCATTAGAAAGCATAGGGATAAAGGTAAAATAGTAAGCAGTATCTATCTAAAGCCTATAGCAAGCATGATTTGTAATGGAGAGAAGCTGGACATATTCCCAATAAGATCAAGGGTGAAACAAGTATGCCCATTATCGCCACTATTATTCAACATTGTACTAGAAATGTTGGCTTTAGCCAACAATATGAATTTTCATATTCATATCCAGTCTGCATTGCCACTAGCCTGTTGAGCTATGAGTCTTTCCTTTTCTCTCTTCCTCACTTCTCTGTTTTGCCTTTTTCTCTAGCTGTCTCTTTCCCTCCCCAAATTTCACACTAACTTCCATGTAATACAAGCTTAATATATTTTAGGTTGCTTGAAATATCTTGGACTAAATTTTATACAGAATTTTGTAAAATGAAGTGAAACATTTTTTTTTACTGATTTTAGGTACCTCTTATCAGAAAATCAGCAGTAAAAGTAAGGAACCATGAGGGCTCATTTAGTTAATCTCTCTGCCTCCTGGTAGGACACATTTAAGCTTTTCTGCATCTTCTTTTTAAATATCTCTTCAGAAAAAAAAAAACTTTGATGACAAGTTCCAGAGTTTATAATACTTGCTATCAGAAAAAAATTTCTTATGTTCTTATATTACACTTATACTTTTTTAATGTGTCCACTGGAAAATTGATGAATATCTTTTATTATGTTTCAGAGTAAGGTCTGCCCACATCCTTATAAATCCCATGATCATGAACATGATAATCACAAAAAATATTATGGAGGTTTGATCAAGGGCTAGAAAAACTAAACTATTATTACAAAATATCTTTTAATAAATAGAAATAGACAAAATGACTTATATTAACAACTAGAAAACTTAGGGCATATTGTTATGATGATCTCTTTATTTCATTGTGATATAGGTAGATATTTTCTCCTGAACAAATATCCTGCATGTAATCCCTTAGCTATTATATCTATAGGTGCCTGTAATTTCTTCATTTCTTGTACAGCAGTGCTAGTAAAGAGTATCACTTCTAGAAGAGATGGATCATAAGACATGGTTTATAAGACATAAACCGAAGTTTAGAAGAACCCAGAGATTTTTCTGGCATTAAATTCTTATAAAGTAGTTTTTTTTTTTTTT
>JAJPUD010014876.1:28794-39459 GCA_023553655.1 Myrmecobius fasciatus
CTTTCTTTCTTTCTTTCTTTCTTTCTTTCTTTCTTTCTTTCTTTCTTATTTATTTTTTTTGCTGAGGCAATTGGGGTTAAGTGATTTTCCCAGAATCACACAGCTAGAGAAGTGTTAAGTGTCTGTGACCAGATTTGAACTCAGATCCTCCTGACTTAAGGGCTGGTATTCTATCCACTACGCCACCTAGCTGCCCTAAGTTCAGGTATAAAGATAAAGATAAAGATAAACGGCTGCCTGCTGAGTTGGAATTAATGAATATGGAACTATTAGCTAGACTTACAACTAAAGGTTAGCAGCAAAGGATTCAACTGCAGCTTTTTAAGGCATCTCGCCTTTAAGCCTCAAGTTTCTATTAGATATCTATGAATCCCTATGAAAAGAAAGATTATTTTACCCCCTACATCCTGATCCATATTAGAAATTGCTGTCCAGTTGAAATTGTAGATCACTGCTCTACTCACCTCCCATTCACTGGAAAGGGAGCTGTTCTACAGAATATTTATCATTGGTGATTAGAATTTCTCCTTTAGGATGAATTATCAGACTATGAGGTAACAAAGCAATGGACTAGAATCAAAAAATTCAGATTCATGTGTTGATCCTGCTACTTGATAATTATGTAACTTTGGCAAATCACTTCAATTCTCTTGGCTTCAATCTATCTATCTGTAAAATGAGGGAATAAGAATAGATGAGTTTCTAAGACACCTTTCAGCTATCTCATCATTTAGTTTAGTTATTTTTCAATCATGCCTGACTTCTTGTGACCCATTTGGAGTTTTCTTGGCAAAAATATTGGAGTGGTTTGCCATTTCCTTCTCCAGCTCATTTTAAAATAAGGAAACTGGGGCAAACAGGATTAAATGATTTATCCAGTGTCACCCAGCTAGTATTTATATTATTTCTAACAAAAATTAGAATACCAAAGATGAATATTTTTCAGTATCAAAAATATAGAAGATTCCCAAAAGAAAGTACTTAAAATTAAAATTAATATTAAACCAATCATTGGCTGAGCTCAGAAACAAATGTATGGTATTAAAATATTTGTAATAAAATCAATAGAAAAAAATTTTATATGCACCTACTTATATGTGCATGTAACACATTTACAATAATACATAACATTTATATAATATTTACTAGATAAACATTATGCCAGCAGAAACTCAAGCTCTGCTAGAGCCTTCCAAGATAAAAACATTTTGATTCTAAGCTTGGTAACAAAGTATTTGCTAACTGAGGAATAACCTACCACCAGAAGGTTGTCTATTGATTCAAGGTAGAGGAGTTGCCATATGCATAGGGATGGGGGGGGGGAATGATAATGATGAAACTCTGCAAATATACTAAGAATTATATGCAAATATAATAAGAATTATATGCTTTGGTGCTCAAATGGAGCCATGGCCACTGATTTGAATGTTCCCTCCCACGGTATAGATCCCAATCCATCTCTGCTTGCTTATTCCTTGTGACTCTAATCCATATTTTCGCATAAGTACAACATATAGTGTCTGCTCATTGTGTTGACAAACTTCCTTGCTTTCTCTTGATATTGTGGAAATACCAGTGAATATTCAGGCCATTCCTTTCACTGCTACCACAAAACCAGCCTATTTTTCTTAATCTCATTTAGTTCCCTGATAACACCTTTTATTTCTATTCTACTTGGAGGTTTCCATATGTAGTATGTTTATTTGTTTTACATATAAGGGGAAAATGACAGAGAGAAAATAAATTTATGCTTATAGTATTTTTAAAATACATATTACTTTTTTCTTTTTTTTTATTACAAATCAACAAACATTCCTGAATTGCTTATTATTTTAGACATTAAGGGTCTCAGAGACAACAATGAATCAGACCCTGCCCTCAAAGTATTTACATGCTATTGGAGAAATAACATTTATATACTCAAGTAGATGTGAAATATAAACAAAATGTAAAGGGAAGGCACTAACAGCTGAAAAGGATCAGGAAAAGTCTCATTTCAGAAACAGCATTTGAAGTGAGTTTTGAAGGAGGCTAAGAAGTGGAAGACATAATGTTGGAGTGAGTGCATTCCAGTCATACAATATAATTAATGCAGAGTCACAGAGACTGGAAATAGAATATCATGTGTGATAAATGGAAAATTAGCCAGTTGGAATGGACTATAGTTTGTGAAGGAGAGTAACATGTAACATCTTGAAAATTAGGTTAGAGCTAGATTGGGCAGGACTTTTAATGCCAGAGAGGAACTAGAGCTTTTTGAGTAGGTATATAACACAATCAGACTCATTCTTTAGTGATTTCCCTTTCAAAGCTTTGTAAAATATGGATTGGAGAGGGTAGAAATTGGAGATAGAGTAGATCTTAAGAAGCTGTTGCAATAATTCAGATGAGCAGTGAAAAGAACTTGCATTAGAATGATGTTCATGTTAGTGGATAAAAGGGAAGAGATGAAAGGGAGACACAATGTGTGTATGTGTATGTATGCTCATATACTTGATTGAATCTGTGAGTTCAGTGATTTGAATGCTCCCTCCCACAGTGTTAATGCCAACCCATATTTGCCCACTCCTTGCTATTCCTGTTCAAGTGCTCCTATAAGTACACGATAGGGTGCCCAACCAGTGTACTTAAAGTCTTCCTAGCTTTATTTCTTTCTGGATTATGTACAAGAAGAGAAATTTTCCTTTATTCAAAAATTGAACATGGTTATCCAAGGTAAGCAAATATTTCTTAAGAGAAATATAATAAAGTAAGTGTTGGTAAGTGGTAATCAGGTACAATAATAGTAAGTTTATGGTGAAATGAATTTCCTAAAGAATATCCTTTTTTTTCATCAGCCTTAGGACAGTGTCTGGCACATAGGAGATACTTCATAAATGTTTATTGACTAGAAAGTATTCCTTTCTTATGCCTCGACATCTGAAAATCCTTATCATCATTCATTTCAGATTCAGTGTTCCTTCCTTCATGAAGTCTCAAGTGATTCCCTCCACTCCTCCTATCCCAATTATAATTACATTATATTTATTTCTCTGTGTGCATGTTGTTTCCTCTAGTAGAATGAGAGTTCCTTTATAGCAGGGAGTATTGTACTTTGGTGTTTGTATCCACAACACCCAACACAATGCTTTTTGCATAACACTCACTTAGTGAATTGAATTAAAAATATAGTTCTCTTCTACATCATGACTTTTCCCATCACTGATTTTGCTAAATTGCCCCCTGAGATAAGAAATTAAATGAAATTTTGGTGGGAGTTTTGTAGAAACCATAGATAATATAGGAAGGCCAGCATATGACACAGAAAATGTTTAGAATTTCAGAAATGTACAGTATATATATATATATATATATATATATATACAGTGATATGTGAAACCAACACATCTTAGTTTTTTTAATAGCATTTTTTTCCAAATACATGCAAAGATACAACATTTTGTCTTTAATTCAGACTTTTTCTCTTGTACAAAGGAAGGGTCAAAATTTTTTCCACCATTTTCCAGATTGGGGGTGTGCAGGTACATCCCTAACTCCTATGACATGGAAGGATAACTAGATAGTCTTTTAGTGTAAAGTGAAAATTTTGTATATGAATTTATAGGGAAGACTTTTGTTGCGTGAAGAAAGTAAGTTAAATCATTATGATCTATCTAATAAAAATAGGAATGAGAAATAATTTAAAGATTTTTCATTAGGAGTATGAAAGATGAGCACCATAAAAGAAATTCATTTTATTACATCACTGAAATGTCCCTTGATGTTCTCAGTTATTGATACACTACCAAAGGGCTCTTTTTTTCTAATTTTTCTTCCTAGTATTATAATCTACTGGGTGTTAATCTGTAAGTATTTATCAAAGTTTAAATAGAGAAGGGTAAACAATGTAAATTTCCTTAAAGCTTTCCTAGAGATTTATTTCCTCTCTCAAGGTGTCTAACTCCCCCCCCCCATTAAAAAATTTTTGGATATACCTGTATGGATGGTCTGGAAATTTATTTTTGGCATAGAAAATGAGAAGCCTTTTTTAGTGAGCTGATATATCCTTTGCTTTCTTAAACAGAGCTATAACCCTGGAGAATCAGCTGGTGATCTTGGCAACTACAGCAAGTGATTCGGGAGGTTACTATGTCCAGGCTGTCAATGAAAAAAATGGAGAAAATAAGACAAGCCCATTCACTTATCTGAGCATAGAAAGTGAGTTTTTTAAATGCTAAATGAAAGCTTGAATGATGCTATTAAAAATAAATAACTTGATTTAATTGACAATGGTATAATAATAGGATGTTTTCATAGTTAACCTGATTATCTCCATTATCAATCAAATGCCAAAAAATATGGGTAAAACTTTTAACTTATGTCTTTCTTTAAAAATGATATTTGATTATGCCAGGAAATGTTGATTCATATAATGTTTGTGAATGAAAGTTCTTTGAATTTTAATGAACAGTTTTATGCTTTTGCTTTTATAGATTTGTGATTTTTTTTCCTTTTAAGTGTCTCTCAAATAACAGGGATTTTATTTATGAGTCCTAATTGGGACTAGAAGAGCTAAAACAATTATGTCTATTTGGTGCAGCAAAATCCTTAGGAAAATTCCCTTTGAATTGAACTAAAATAAACCGTATTAAATGTACATAATAACTAATCCATTTTTCTATCTGATTAAAGAGATATTCTCTATTATTCACTTTACAAAACATGATTCATGAAAGAGATCTCCTTTGTAAATTTAGTTTTATGAAGGAAATTTACTTTAAATTTTGACCTCTATAAGAAGGCTCATAAGCCTAGTCTTGGTAGCTGATAGCTAGTTTCTGCAGAGAACAGGATACCTAATACTGACATAGCTCTTTGGTTATGACTTTAGACATTAACATTTGTTTAAGTATCAAAAAAACTTATATTAATCACTGAGCTTTTATGTATCCTGGTTTTCATTATTTAGATATCTTGGTGTTTTCAGGGTATAAAAGGTACTTTAATATTGTTGAATAAGCACAATTTAGGAAACTATCATACTGAATTGTAAGCTTTAATAATATTATGATTAGATTCCAGGAGTTAGTTGTAACTACCAGCTTTTGTAAAAAATGGAAAAGAATAAGTTATGCAATTTGGTTGGAGGGGATCCGATCTAGCTTCATTCATAGGGGCTTTTACTTAAGTGATTCTTTTCTTTTCTTTTGTTTTTTTTTTACATTTTGGGGGGAAAGCTTGTGCAAGAGTGGGAAATGGGGACAGAAGGATGTATGATTAATAGAAATGGATTTTAGAAATGCTGCTTTATTCATTGCGTGTCGCCAAGAGTAGCCTGTGTAAGTTCCCTCTCCGTTCCCCTTAGACTTAATTCCTAGGCACCTGACAACATTAAAATATCACAGGAGAAGTAGAGGCAGTGTGTTGTGGAGCAAAGAAATCTGGCATTGAAATCAGGAAATCTTGAGTCCAGATCCTATCACTCATGACACCTCTCATTGTCCCAAGCATCTCTTGAATTCAGATGAATGCAAATCTGTAGCCATGATGACTACTGTTTCAGTGACTACTTAGGGAGCTCCTTATACTGATATAATTATAGATACAAACCCCCAAAATTCATAGGAAAACATGAAACCATCGTAACAGGAACATGTACCAGTCTGGACATAAATATGGCCTTTTATGATGTTTTGGAACTTTGTTATTGGTTCTGGGGTTTTAAGTACCTCAAAGATTTAGGACCATTGATTGCTTCAAAAAAATTCACTGCATGGAACATACAGATGTCTAACTAATCCAGAACAATGGAATAAGCTAAAATCTAATATTATTTGGGGGGGGGAAATTTCCCAGGTAATAATAAAAATTATGTTATTGCATTAAATGAAACTTACATAAACTAGATTATTGTGATAGTATTCAGTTTCAGATTCTATAAATGAAATTACTAGTTCTACTTAGTTAAACTTAACTGGCTGTTCTCAAAAACAGCTATGGGATAAAACTCAGATAAGTCAAGAGACGTTAAATTTTGAAAAGTGAAAAAAGAGATTGACTTCATTGTCCTAGAAGAAAATAAAATTAATAAATTTAGGAAGATTCTATTTAATATCAGAATTATTAGACTACCTAATAGATTCCTACATGCCTAGAGTCTACAGATTAATAAAAGAAAATTTTAAATTAAAAAAATTAATGTGTTGACATCAAGATTCTAATATCATTCTATGAGTAGGACTGATTGAAATCTATAGCAATTTTAACATTTAATTTCAGGCATTATTTTCCATGTTCTAAGTAACAAGAAAGTAGACCAGATGCTGCTTATAAATATTTTACTTATTTGAATTGTACTTGATTTCCATATACTTCTTACGCTCACAACCTGGAGGAGGTGTTAATGAGCAGTAAAATGTCAAAAAGAAAAATAAAAGCTGGAAATAAGGAGAAAAAAGGAAGAGGAATAAATCTCTGAGAAATTTGTAGATTTTGGCTCAGTGTTTAACAATGTGTAGGTATTTGTCTCCTTACCATAATTTAATTTAAAAAATTAAACACGGAGTTCTTGATAAATTTTCATAGGCCATTGTAGCTTTCTACTTTCCCCCCTAAATCCTATTGGCAAGTAGTACTTCCGGCAAGGAATGCATTTACTCTACCATGAGATTGAAATTGAAGCTTAGAACCTCAACCATCAAATATTTTGTTAAGCAATGAAATATTGAAAGGTACATAACCTTACTAGGTTTATTAGTAAATTAGATAGTCTCAAAGTCTATTCATAATGTTAGCAGGACATAGTGTGTTCTGCAGACTTGAACATCTCTCTTTTTTCCCTTCTGATGTAAGCTTTGTAAAAAACATAAAACAAGATTGATGAAATTTTTTTTAAAAACTTGCCAGCCAGCATTTCTGAAGTCAAAAGATAATACAACCAATTATTGTTTAACGAAGATAAATTTTCTTCTAGTACACAGAGCATAAAAAAGGAAACCTTTGTGTGGTGGATAAGATTGGAATAGTCGGGCCTGGAAATTAAACTCCTGGTTTGGTCATATTGTAATTAATTTAAAATATGAGAGTGTCATGTTCTACTTGTAGTTAACAGTTGCAATAACAAAACATCTATTCTGTAGTAGCCGCATTGGTGGAATGAAGTAGAGAATTTAGGTTAGCTTTGAAGGGGAACATAGTCACCTAATTGATATACAATCACCCAATTAATAGAAGGAAAGATACATTTCAGCTTTTTAATGATACTAATGTTTCTCAAAAGGACAAATGTGTATTTGAAGGCAAACACACACACATTGGTACTTTTGATTAGTTTGGCTACTATTGCCATCTAAGGAAATGAAATGATAAAAAGAATTTGGATAACAAACATAACTACTGGAAATAAAATGCAATACTGTAATGGTACCACCTGCTGTTTCTGTGACTGTTTAGTTGATGATAACATCTTCTAGCATTTTCCCCTATGTTTGCATGGAAAAAAGATAAATTACTCCAGGTTTTGCACAGATATTTCCTGTCAGGAAGGGGTGAGTTTTGTACTGAATTAACAGTTCACCTAGTCACTAGGAAGATTTACTGCCAAGTAGGATTGTGAATTTGCTTTGAAGTTTTAATGTGACTTACATTTAGCAGATGTTACGGACATAGGTGGGATTGTTGGAAGAATCACTATATGAATTTTTCATAGGTAGTTCCTGAAGCTCAAGTGCACACTGGAGAAAGAATGGGCTGATCTCTCCAAAGATCAGACATTTTCATTCTGAGGTTAAACTCAGGCAAGCTTTATAAACCTGCCAACCTGTTTTTTTTTTTTCATCTTTCCTTTGAGGACTTTACATGCACTTAACTTCTATGGGGCAGTTCATTCAAAAATGAGTTCGTGCATCAATAAGATTGTTTTCAATAAAGACAAAGAAGTAAAAGATGAGGAAAAATAATGCCCAGTGATGGTTCTGACCATCTCTACTAATCTTCTCCTAAAAAAGTAAAATGCTATCTGACTTTCTGTAAGGCATGACAATACTTCATTGTTTGAACATCTTTATCTGATTCCCTGTCCTTCCTAATAGAGGCTTCTCTTCTTTTCACCCTCAGTCTAAGAAATCATTCCTCACCCACAGCCCCATCCCAGGCATAAGGGAAGAGAGAATTGAGAACTCAACCTGGGATTGCAATGGCTTGGGGCATCTTTGGTATACATATACATGTCTTGTTCCTCTGCAGGGAGTATATCACTTGAATGTATAACTTATAGTCTTAGTGCAAAAGTAGAATGGAACACCCAAGTGTCCTGTCACTGGAGGTCTTCAGTTAAAGAGCAGATGGTCATGTATATTAATCATGTATGTTATAGGAGCAGCCACTTGCATAAAGTGCTAAGTCTGGATTTAGGAGGACTTGACTTCAATCCAGCCTCAGATGTTTACTAGCTGTGTAACTCTAGGCAAATCTCTTAATCTTGGTTCTTGCCTCAGCTTCTTCATCTATAAAATGGGGATAATAATAGCACCTACCTCTCAGGGTTGTTTTGCAAATCAAGTGAGATAGTTTTTGTAAAGGGCTTAGCACTGTACTGGGCATGTAGTAAGTGCTGTAGAAATGATGACGATGATGATGATGATGATGATGATGATGATGACAATGATGACGATGATGATGTTGCTGTTGTATTGGGGATTCTATTTTGAGTATGGATTGGAATGTACAGCTGTTGAGGGGTCTCTGCTGACTTTAGATCCTGTGATTCTAAATTAGTTCATAAACTTATCACTCAGCTCTTACCCCCAAATAAAAGTCATGGGATTATCTTTAATAAATATGCACCAAAACAATTTGTGTAACTCATTCTGTGTTTTAGTCCAAGCTACTTTGTAAGTTTACACTCAAAACTATGGTTCGTAAATACTCGTTAGCGCAGTTAGTACAGTTACCTCAATGGAAAAACATGGATTGAAATCCCATGCAGTAGTACATCTTGTCCTGATCTTACACAGTAATAGCAAATATTGTCCCTGGGGCACGCTCTCCTGCAAATATATGCTTTGTCAGTGGGAATGTCAGTGGGCAATCTATGTGGCAAAGGAAACTTATGGGTCCTTTTTCTTTTCATGGTTTTTTCATGCTGCTCCTTCTGGGTGCGACATTTTTGCAGGACAAATTGCTCCACTGGACTCCCTGGCCCTTTTTCTACAACTGGAAAATACTAGAACCAATTCTACCACACAGCTAACTACAGAGCTGTCTAGCTTTCTTTCTAGAGGCCATAAAGAATCATTCAGCCAGCCATTGGGCAGTTAAATGGCACAATGCTCAGAGATCTAGGCCTGGCTTCAAGAAGACCTAAGTTCAAATTGGGCCCCAGATACTACCTAGCTATATTCCTAAATGTGTGACCTTCCTTCTTTCCTTTCTTCTTCCATTCCTCCATCCCTTCTTTCCTTTTTTCCTCTCTCCTTTCTTTCATCTCTCCCTCCCTTCCTCCGTTTCGCCCTTCTTTTCTCCCTTCCTTCCTCCATACCTTCCTTCTTTCCTTTCTTCCTTCCTTCCTTCCTTCGTCCCTTATTCCCTTCCTCCCTCATTCCCTTCCTTTATTCCTTCCTTCATTAACATAGGTATGTCTTTATACTTTACAAATACTTAATGTTCCATTTACAATTTTGCACCATTTATAATCAGTGAGTAAATATTCAGTTAAAAAATACTAGTAATTATAATTGACTAGGTATCATGACAATGATGAGATTTATTATAGGTCTCCAAAGGAGAACAGAAAGAATTGGTTGGGAAAAGGGTGTTCAGGAACTTGATTCAGTATTTCATGAGGTCAATGATCAGATCAATGTGAGTGCTCTCTCCAACACTTCAAATTATAAACTGTCTACAACTTTTCATCTTCTGTAGCTCTTGCATCCATACTACCATAAATCCTCCAAAAAAGATCGACCTAATGAATGGGAAGACTATCTCCAGGTTTTTTAGCATTCCATGAATACCAGTATAAAATATAGTTGTTCATCTGTTTTACTTCACCCTTATTAGTTGATTAAGTCTATCTTCTTCCATCATCCACTACCTAAATATCTTCTATGGTAGTGATCATTGGTAATGTTGTGGCCTCAGTATGTCTGTTTTCATCGTTCTATTGTGTTTTGCCATTTTAATTCTTCAGAGATTTTAATGTTTCATAATTTGAAGCTATGTAACAGACCCTTGTTTCTTTTTTTTTTAATTAAAGCTTTTTATTTGTATAACATATATATGGGTAGTTCCCCAACATTGATCTTTACAAAGCTTTCCATTACAAATTTTACCCCCAGGCCCCTCCCCTCCCCTAGATGGCAGGAAGTCCACTACATGTTAATAATGTTGAAATGCTTGAGAAGTTATGCAAGAAAAATCCTATCTACAAGAAAAAAAAATCAGAGAAAGGCAACACAATGCAAGCAAATGTCAATAGAGATCATGAAAATGTTACGTTGTGGTCCATATTTCATTTCCCTCTTTCTGGGTGTATATGGTTTTCTTCAGTGAACAATTGGAACTGGTTTGAGACAATTCTTTGTTGCAGAGAGCAATGTACATCAGAATTGATCATCATGTAATACTGTTGTTGCTGTGTATGATGATCTCCTGGTTCTGCTCGTTTCACTCAGCATCAGTTCATGC
>JAJPUD010014877.1:0-14071 GCA_023553655.1 Myrmecobius fasciatus
CTCCAACATTCATTGTTATCTTTTCCTGTCATTTTAGCCAATCTGACAGGTGTGTAGTGGTACCTCAGAGTTGTCTTAATTTGCATTTCTCTGATCAATAGTGATTTGGAGCACCTTTTCATATGACTAGAAATAGTTTTAATTTCATCATCTGAAAATTGTCTGTTTATATCCTTTGACCATTTCTCAATTGGAAAGTGGCTTGAATTATAAATATGAGACAATTTTCTATATATTTTAGAAATGAGGCCTTTATCAGAACCCTTAAATGTAAAGATGATTTCCCAATTTATTGCTTCACTTTTAATCTTGTTTGCATTAGTTTTGTTTGTACAAAAACTTTTTAACTTAATTATAGTCAAAAATTATCTACCTGGTGTTCAATTAAGATTTCCAGTTCTTTGGACACAAATTCATTCCTTCTCCACAAGTCTGAGAGGCAAACCATACCATGTTCCTCTAATTTGCTTATAATATCACTCTTTGTATCTAAATCATGAAGCCATTTACATCTTATCTTGGTATGTGGTGTTAGCTGTGGGACCAACCCTAATTTGTTCCACACTAGTTTCCAATTTTCCCATCAGTTTTGATTGTATAGTGAGTACTTATCCCAAAAGCTGGGATCTTTGGGTTTATCAAACACTATACAGCTATAGTTATTGCCTAGTTTGTCCTCTGATCTTATCCTATTCCACTGATTGACTACTCTATTTCTTAGCTAGTACTAAATGGTTTTGATGACCGCTGCTTTATCATATAGTTCTAGATCTGGTAGAGCAAGGCCACCTTCATCAGCCTTTTTCATTAATTCCCTTGAAATTCTTGACCTTTTGTTCTTCCAAATGAACTTTGCTATTATTTTTTCTAGATCTGTATAATAATTTCTTGGGAGTTTGACTGCTATGGCATTAAATAAGTAAATTAGGTTGGGCAGTATTTTCATTTTTATTATGTTCCCTTGCAGTATTATTTCAAGTCCAAAAGACTTTGTACAACATGATCTAAACAGGGAGTGGCAGGGAGATATCAAATTTCTTAGGATATTTGGTTCAATTGATGTCTCACCTTAAAACTTCTCTCAGTGAATGGGAATTTCTTACTCTGGATTATTCATCCTTGTTTGTTGTTGTTGTTGTTTTGGGGTCTTGTTTGTTTTTGTTGTTGTTGTTCAGCATAGAATTCTTCTCAACCATACTACCCCTTTACCTCATTGGTGAGTTTCTCCTAAGGCCTGTATTTGGGCATGCCACCTAGGCAGGTCTCCCTTCTTTCCCTTCTTCTTTTCTGCTTTTTCCTGCTTTAACATCTTTCACTCCCGTCTCACTTTTTGGCATCCTTTTCTGTATCCTCTTATCCATTTAATATGTAAGGTTCTTGAAGTTCAGCACTTAATGCATGCTGGTTACCTTCCCTTCTACGTATTGTCATTAACTCAGATTTTAAAAAAATATTTTTAAATTAACATTTTTTTCTCTCCTTCACCTGTACCATTCCACTTTTAAAAAATGGAGAAGAGAAAAAGACAAACAAAACTTTTATAATAAATATGCACAGTCTTGGAATAAAAAAATTTCTGAGTGTAAAAAATGGATTTATTTCCAAGAATAGTTACATTCCCAAATCACCTTTCAGCAATGTATTTGATTGAGGACAACACCAAATAGTTCAGCAATTTAAGCAAACAAACCTATGATTTTTTTTCTTAAATATAAATCTGTTTTACTCTGTCAAAATAGGGAATGAATTGTATTAAACCATAACATGAAAAAAGTATACTTTTGCTTTCTTATTTTGCTATTATAAAAGTATTTACATTTTCTGAGAAAAGAATAATAATTATTCTCAAGTACTATGATTCCCATAAATATTTGTAACTTTATAGAAAGTAAGCCTTTTCCCATCCCTCCCCAAATCTGTAATCTGAGGTGATGAATATCTGTTAAAGGTGTGTTTCTCCAATGTGTCTGTTTGGGGAAAATTATTACCATGAAAATAGTGATTTTTTTCAGCTTATCATTTCAGAAACAAGACATCTTGGTTACCAAGTGTGAAAAAAAAAAAGTTGAGTAGTGTCACATAATATTTCTCAACAGGTGATTAAAGTACCCTATCTAATTTCCTATTGCCCAGGAAAAAAAAAGCTGAAATAATTACCACACATTTTGATGTGTATATGGATCTGTGATTTCAGTAAGTGCTCCTATTAATTCAGATGAAAACTTGTCCATACTTTTTAATCCTGTTTCATTCTTGCTCATGTGGTGTTATTGTTTTGTTTTGTTTTATTTTTTAATCTGCTTTCTATCCATCTCCCTTAAATTCTCCACAGTGAATGCATCAAGTTTCTGGAGACCTTCCCCTGGTGTTTTTGGTATCACACATATATACACATTTATACATATACCATTTTTCTATTATCTTCCTTTCCCATATAATTCTTCCTTTAGTTAATTCTCTATGTATCCATGTCTACTATAACTTATGTATAACTCCTTGTCCAGTAATAATCATTGATAGCCTATTGTAGCCTACCTACACCCACCATTTTCTTATTGATATGATCTTATATGTTTATAATTTTGATCCATTTGAAATAATGAGTTTCAGTAATTTCTAGTTCGACTCTTGGTATCAACAAAAAAAGGAATTTTTTTTACAGCAAATCATGTGAGATACTTGAAAATAATATAAAAAATGTCATTACATTTCAACACTGAAATATTAGCTAAAACTACAGTACATATTCATAAAATTAGTAAACCACAAAGGTGGCTTAAAATTAAAACAACTATCGAGGATATACCAATAACTGTATTATCTCATCTATGTGGTTATTTCCCTGATAACACAAATTAAAATCAACCCCTGCCTTCCCATACTGTATGACTCTTGTCAATGCTCTCTCAAGATTTCACTACCCATCATGTAGGGGCAGGAAAAGGGACCTCTTCAAGTTCTCTTGATATTATAAGAATAATATGGAAGCATATGAGTTATACGTTATCACTCAATATATGACTAGTCCATTTTCTTTTGTAATCAGATTTTTAAAATCATATCTTTTATGCTTCTTTTACTGTAATATTCTTGTTTGTAATATACTTGTTACCACCTACCACTTCATTGCCTTTAAGTAATTTTTACCTTCAAGTCTTTGGCGAATGTTGTCTTTCTTAGTATTCATATATAAAATACCAGTAGAAATATGTTGGGATTAAAAAGTTGGTCCCAGTTTTCAGGGACACTTCTGAGGCCATTCAAACATCTTGGCAATTTCCCCAAAGCACTCTTTTCTGCTATTTACTTGATTATAGATTTCATTTTGAAGACTCTGAAATACTATGTTAGTTGACACAATCAGCAAAATGGCACTTGAAAACAAAAACATATTGATGATTTCACCAAATATAGGGAATTTCTCTTCAATTTCTTAGACTTCTTCCATGGCAATGTTGAATACTTTAGTAAGTCTATGTTTTCCTACTTTAAATTTTGCTTGATATGAATTATCAAGACATCAAAAAAAGATTATTTCTTTTTCTTTTTCAAGGAATCTTATATGATTTTCTTTTAGCTTATTTATAGAAGACACTTTTTTGGAGGAGAGCATCTGAAGGTGGTATTTTATCCTACCAAAAGTTTTTTTTTTAAATAATCAATAATAATTTAATAATATGTACATTTGGATATCTTATTCTCTATACCTTTCAGCCAATTGTGGGATCACGAAACTGTGTTCTACAGTGGATCATAAATTATAAAGACTGTCTTTCTCATCCTAATAAAAGCTTCCAATGCATTTGTAATTAAATAAATATGCACATATTCACAATTTCATACATAGTAAGGAATGTAGGTATGCAAGTCAAAAGTTATTAATATTCTTTTGTTCATATTGTGTGCTGTTGTTTTTTTAATAATGGCCAAAATTATTAATTTTCAAAATCTTTCATTCATGTATCTTGAAAATCAGTTGTTTTACAACATGAAAATTTATTTTCTCTGGCAAATATTTCATCTGTACTAAAACTAGTAAAAACCATGTTTATCATATTCATTTTTTCTTCTCTAAACACAATCAGAATGATGATTTTAGAGTTAACATGTACTGGCTTTTTTGACTGATAATGAAAAAAAATTTGATCATATAGATAGGTGGTCAATCTCTGATCAATGTGATGAGTCATTCAACCATCCTCTAGGAAAGTCCAGTAACTAGTAACCAATCAGGAATTCTGTGTCACTTCAGAAAGGAATTAATGTTCACTATTTTCTCCATGATAGCTGCTTATTTTTGGCAAAGGTGATGAAAGAATAGTTTTCTCTATGATTAGAAACATCTCCAAATGATTTTCTAAAGAAAAAAAATCTCCAAAACAAATTTCAGGTATGGCTCATATTGGTGATTTTCTAAAAGAGAGTATAATTCAAAATAAGGGGGAAAATGTATCAATAAGGACTGGTTTTTATTTCACTCACTCACCTCATTATATGCATAAGATAGAAAGAGCTCAAAGATGAATACCCACAAAAATACAGAAATCTAAAACGGTCAAATAGCATATAGCACTCATATTGCCCCCACGTTATAAAGATAATTTTGTCAGGTTTCTAAATGGATTATGATTTGTTGTTTTCCTTTTTTTTTTCCTTACAGTCACCTTAGATTTATACTGCCTGAAAAAACTGACAACTCTTTGCATATAGGGTTGGCAAGCCCCAAATCTCCTGGCCCTTAACTACATAGTTTTAGTTCTAAATATTCAAAATTATCCTGTTGATTATGCTCTTCTCTTTGGAAAAAATATAAGATTATGGACAGCTTTCTGTAAGTTCCTGGATCCAAATTTCTGTCACATAGTTAAAAAATAAATACCAATAGTAGGCACACCTATTTTTCAGAATCAGTAGTTATTAACCTGAGCTTAGAAAGGGAAATAAAGGAAAATTTAACAGAAATGCTCTTGATTACCTTTGCTAATATGACAAATAAATTTGAAGATATTCTATCTTTGTTATGTTTGCTTCTCTCTTAAATAGCTTGGGGCAACTTTTCTTATTTAAGCCTCTTGCCCAGATTTATTGAGAATGCTTCCTACATCATTGTTTCTTACTGTTTTATGATGTAAATCTGTTCATAATTTTCTAGCACACATTTTCATAACATTTTATGAAAAAGTTTACATCCTAATCCAATGTTACATTTGGCTGTCATCTCTATCCATCTGACAAGTGGAGTAACAGTTTTCTGGATAAAGTAATTTATAATTTTTTTTTAAATCTCACCCTTATAATAATCAATTTATATTTTTCAAGATTCTAGACAAGATTGTTCTAACAAGTGTTTGTGTGATTTCTTCCATTAATTCACTATTTGGGAAACGAAATTTTATCTAAATACATCACAGTTATTTTATTGGGACACCATATATTTTCCCCCTTACTTTTATTATCTTAGCTTTGCATTGATTTGGTGTTTGTTATAATAAGGAATACATTAGAAAAAGCACTGGTTTTGAGGTCAGAAGACTGGCTTTCAAATTCTGCCTCTTTTGCTTATTTATTTATGTGACCTTTGACAATTCATTTGATGTCATTGAGTCTTAGTTTCTTGATCTATAAAATGTCATTTTTGGAGCAAATGGCCTCTAAGGTTTATGTTACCACTTGTTGGAGTCCTGTTTCAGTGAATACCAAGAGTGTGAATGAATATCCAAGACCTGGCTGAAGATATGCTTTGCAATCTTCATTTACTAATCTCATGACCATGATTTATATATCTTTTAGGCTAATGTTACATTATTACTACCTATGTATAGGTGACATCATATACCTTCCAGGGTTAATGCACAATCCAGTCTTTGACATTTCTGTATCCACCTTAACTACCAGTGCCAAAGTATTTATCAACACAACTGTAAATAGTATAGTTGTGATGCTCATCAATACCAACAGAATAGCTGTGATTTTATCACTACTTGTTCCTGTTCCTTGTATTCTCCATCATGATTATCCTAATTTTATCAAGTATGTCTTTATAATTCATTGTTAGGGAGATGGTGAGGCAATAGTTTGAATGATACACTCTAACAGAGCTCAGTAATACCTGGACCTGATTCTTGCTGTTCAGGGACTTATTCAATACTGGCCCTATAGAACCACTAAAGCTGCTAATATACCTAAATTCATGCTTTGACCCTATTCAAATTGCTGATTCAAAAATAACTCATAAAACTAATAAATTATTTTTATTTCTCCTATTTCTCACATTTGTACATATATGCACATATTTGTACATATATGGGAGGCTTTCTGGTATTTTCCAGGTCCAATAACTTCCAATAACTTCTGATACTATTTTTAGGGCATACATTTGTGATTGATAGGTATAAATATTCAGTGTAACCTAAATCTTTAATTTCTCTGAATCAGATTTTCTGCTTTAAAAAATTGCCTGTACCTATGTTGACTTTGAAACCATTGAGTATCAATACAAATACTAATTTAATTTAATTGTGATGATCTTACTATCTTTGAGAACTTTTCTACTACCACATTCTTTGCAAAGGATGTTGATACATAGGTGCAATTATTTTCATGGTAGTCTTTTGCAAACATGTCATAAACATTGAAATGTGAGGGTACAAAGTAATCCATGAAAATCATGTTTCTTGTTGCTTTTATGTGTATGATAAAACAAACCAACTCTGCCAACTCTTTTATTTGCTTCTTTAAAAACAATTTATGAGTTCTTCATTAAGCTATACCTTCCTTTTTTCTTTTCATTTTTTAATAGAGAGAATGTTAAGCTTGATATGATTACTTCACATTGTATTTCAACTCACTGATTATTATACAAAGGTTTCACATTTATAAAATCTATAATTAGAATGAATAATACTAATCACAATACAATTACATTCCTATACTAATAGATGCAGAAGAGGTCTATGAAGAAATATAGAATCATTTATGTTAAAATAATAATAATAAATTAGGAATTAGTATTTTAATATGTGCAACCACAGAAATAAATCTGTTCAACTGTATTTTGATTAGCAAAAACAAATTAAATATAAAGACAATATTTTCACTCACCAATGTTATTTACCATCATTATGAAAATATTTTGCACAAAGTAGAAACAAGATTCCCTAAAAACTGAGGCTTTTAAGATAATCCTGCTTGCAGATTCAAATTATATTAGTATTCTAATATCACTGAGAACTGAGTAGAGCTTCAATTTGACATTCAATTGAGTAGATAGTCTATTGATTTGTACTTTTAATACAAATTTTTTAGGCACTAAGAAAAGTAGTGAATGGGAATCACAACAGAAAGTAGGAGAGTGGTCTAAGTGATCAGTAGTATTAACATAAAATATAAACAGGAACCACTTAAGTATAATAAGGATCCTTGTGGACCACATATTCACTTAGAAAACCACATACTGTTATTTATATTTTATTGTGATTTTATTTTTTTTTAATATTTTCTAATTACATTTCAATCTGATTTAGTAATTCAGGAATGGTGCAAGTCATAATGTGACCTGCATGGGTATATGTTTGATATTGCTGTTCTAGATCACATTTAATTAATAGTATAATCTTTTTAATGTTTCCTCATTGTTTCTTGTCACCAAAACATGTATATTTAATATCAATACTCTCCAACTTCTGTAATATGACTGAGAATTTTGAATAGTATCATTTTTGATGAATCAAAAGATAGGAGGGATTCAATGAACAAGAGAAAAAAATTATTGGTTCATATAATCATCACCAGGTCTGATGTTTGTGGCACAGTTTTATTCTAAACATTTCTGGTCATATCTCTTCACACTTTAGAATTTCATCTTATGTGATATTTACCATTTCCCTACTCTCACACTACATCAGATACTGAAGTGGTGAACCAAAATATGATTGTTCAATCAATCAAGCCACTAATTTAGTACCCGCTTTTGTTTTGGATGTTATGGAGACAAAACTATTTCTGACTTCAAGGAGCTTATATTCTACTGAGGAAAACAAAATGCAATTAATTAACAACTTTTATTAAGTACCTGCTACAATTAGGGTCTATATATTGCAATGGCAATACAAATACAATTAAAAGTACCATCTCTAGTAAGAAGGAAGTTTATCTTCTAATGTAGGAGACATTTCCTTATAAGTAAGAAAACCAAAAAAATGTGTGTGTATATGTGTAGAATAAACATAAACAGAATACACTGAGATGCTTACACAAAGTCATTGAATGCTACAGAGTTTGATTGGGGAGAGATATTAGGAAATATTAGAAAAGTCAATAAAATGAAGATAACACTTGAATTGCATATGAAAGGGTAAAGGGACACTTAGATAAAGTGCCTGTGGTATAATCTTTACAAAAGTGAGGAGGGAGTTAATGGAAGGGAAAAGGAATTTCCTATTGAATAAGAGACCAATTGAGTGGTTCACACTATGGGCACGTTTGGGAAGAATTTTAACATTAAACAGAAGTGTTTATACATGATTCTAGTGGAAATAGGCAACCATTTGATGCTATTTATTTAGTGAGAGAGAAGATTAGATATGTACTTTATGAAAACCACTTTGTATTTTGACTTAAATGGAATAGTTGAGGTACAGAGACTAACTAGCAAGTTGTAGTTATAATCTAGAAAAGTGATAAAAGGGACCTGGACTAATATTTTAGCTATATGAGATGATATAAAGAAAAGGTATTATAAAGTAGATATTGGAAGAAAGATACTATAGATAGAGAGATATCAATATTTGATAAATGCTTGAAGATATAGAATAAAAGGGAATAAAGAGTCAAGTATGACTCTTAGGTTATAAAGCCTGTAAGTCAGAATGAAGAATAGCAGTGTCTGAAGTTGTCCTTGATTCATCATTCTCCCTTATACCATGTTTTCAATCCTTGGGAAATATTGTCATTTCCTTATGTATAATAATGTTATTTATATAGAGAGGACAGAGTATTGAAGTACACCCTAACTTTAAAGGACATGAGCTATATTATGAACCAGCAAAAGATGGAGAGAAGGAATGATTATATTTGTAAAAATGACAAGAAAACAGTGTCAGTAAATCCCAAAGATAAATTTTCAGTAGAAAAGAATGGTCAGTAGTACCAAATGAAACAAATAGGTAAGGATAAGGACTTTAAAAGGGCCAATAATTTTGGCAATCCATAGATCATTAGTAATTTGAAATTACAGTTTCAGTTAATAAATGAATTTGGAAGTCAAATTTTGAAGCATTAAAGTGTGAGTTAGAGAAGATGGCAATTGAAGCATTTGATAGGCTCTAGTTAAGGGGTTTTTTTGTTTTCTTTTGTTTTAATGAAGGAGAATTGCATATGCTGAAAATAATAGGGAGAAAAAAAACTGTTACATAAGGAGAGATTGAAATTTTGAAAGAAAAGGAGGAAATAATAGAAGTTACATTATGCAGGAGAAAATGTGAGGGAATTGAGAGACTGGCCTTGGCAAGGAGGATGGCTTCTCTATTATCAAAGGATGATGGCTACCCTATTATCAAAGCCTGGGACAAAGAAATGGACAATGGAAAATGTTGAATGATTTTGAAAGAAGTTAAGGATGGAAGAGTAGCCAAGGGACTACTTGAAATTGTACATCTACTTAAGGAATGAGGAGCAATAAAACCTCTTATCTGCTACTCCTTATTTGTTTTCTGTAAAAGTCCCATCCAGACTTATTATTGGTCTTAAAAAGTAAGCTACATTGTGACTTTTTACCTGTCAACTTTCCTGAATAACAATACTTTCCTAAAAGACATCCTGGCTCCTCCCAAATTTCATTATATACAAATTTCATTATATAAAACTGTCCCAACTTTTACTAATTGTCACAGGTTTACTTATTTTACTAATTGTCAGCATTTAGTCCATTTTTTGATGGTTCTTGCCCCTAAAAATCTTATTGAAAATGCTTTGAAAGCTGAGATGAGGAATATACCAGAGTCAGAATGGTATGGTAGTGGGGAATGTGGATGTTTATCAATTAAATACATTTTCTGTCTATATAACAGTGTTCCAAGGCTACAGACTAGTAAGTGCTTTTAATATCCTCATATTATTTGGTGAAAAAATAAGTAATTTCAAGTATATTCTTTAATAAAATGAGTTTGATTTTAAACATTACATATGATACAAAAAATGTTGGTATAATTCAGCACTATTAAGGAATAACATTAAATGCAAAATCTGTATCCACTCAAAATTCAGGGAAAATATCAGCCAGATAGAAAGAATATAACTAGAGTGATTTTTTAAATATTTCATAGAATGATACTATTAAAATAATCAATGAAAGAAAATTACAAAGAGATTGATTAAAGCATTTTTAGGAGAAAGTTCATACAGATTTCAAGAGAAAATTTATATTTAATTATGCTCTTTGTCAGGCTTTGGTCATAATAGTTCAATTTTAAAAGTTTAGTTATGTTACATCTATTGAGAAATACTAAATTTTAATGGGATTCCAGGTGAATATTTCAAAGCATAGACAGTTCTAATTTCACATCTCATTGAAAGTAGAATTTATTTCTTACTACTTTTGAAAACAAAAATATTTTGCTTATGGTACCTCACAATAAAAAAGAATTATAAACCTTTATTTTATAAACTGAACACTAAAGCAACAAAAATTCTAAAATCAATCATTTTCTTGATTCAATTGAAGGAAGTTCCCTGTAAAGTGATGAGTAATGGAAACTTCAGGGTAATAAACTAAGAAATATTATATTTCAAAAAAACATTATGCTTAACATTATCTTAAGTCATAACAATGTTCAGTTATTTTACATGATATTTAATTATTTTAGAATCCAACTCATTTTGGTTCTTTGTCCTAATTTCATTCCATCAAGTCCATTTTTGACCAGAAGACTAATGGAAAGAAACATCAGTAATACTTCAACTAAACAATGAAACTAGTTTCGTATTTTTAATAAGAATATTATGCAAATACAGCTTTTTTTACTTATACTTATTTGTTTTTATGTTTTTAACATATATACTCTGTGTGTACAATTTTATTCTTTTTCCAAAGAGAAATTCAACATCTATTTCAGAACATTCTCAACAAAGCATTTCTAAAAATGAAGTGAGCCAGCTGTAAAAACACATATTTTGGATTCAAAGGAAATCAGATAAAGGTGTTTTTTTTTTAAATGGAAGATCCTTTCCTTTTCCTATTTGCTTGCTCTTTAGGAATCTTGTTCATAAAAGAGATGGAGAAAGGATACAAAGGAGAAAGAAAATATTTCATGTATTTTTCAATAGTTGAGATTATTTTGATTTTATTTGTCATTATGGAATGTTTAAAGCTATTTGAAGGTAGAAGAAATCTATATGACTATTTCAAAATACTGTATATCAAAGCAGAGTATGAATATAAAATTTTGGCATGATATAGACTTTCAAATAGGTCAGATTATCATTTGGTAATCACTAATATACTGACATTTCTGGCTCAAGCAAAAAAAATGTACTGTCAAACAAACAAAATCAGAGATGCACCCTTTAATTAACTTAGGAAAAAATAATAAAAATGTTTAATATATGTCATATGTAAATATCTGGTATCATGTCAGATGCTTAATATCATTAATTTAATAGATCAAACTTGTCAAGCTATATACTTAACCAAGTATATTTCTTCTCTTTTAATAAAACAAAAGGAATTTCTCCACATGCAACAAAAAATAGACCAAATTCTCAATTGCTTGCTCATAATTAAAATTAGCATCTATCATTTAAAAATATAAAAGCAGCTCTCTCAGCAACTGCTCTCAAGGTTATATTCAATAAAATTGAATGTTTTATGTTTGCATTATAGTTTACTATTCTGAAATGAAACATTAGGTAGAATCTTATAAAAATGTAAATTGTTAAAAGATACCAAACAATGCTCTAACCTGCAGAAAATATCTTGAAATAAAATTCTAGGGCATTGTATATTAAGTTCATTCCAAAATTCACTTTTTGCTTGACTCTTGACATATGCTTTTGGTATATTATTCTTAGTCCAAACATAGAAAACATTATTCTATGTGTTTGTGAAATTACCAGCCCTAAATGGTATAATATAGCATGTCCTTCTGATTTAATTCCAGAAAATTTCCCTTCACTCTGCAGACACCACCATGGAAATGACAGTAAAGACCCAGATTGAATAGTATATATTTTTCTAATTATATAATAATAATTACTTTTTAAAAAATTAAACTTAAATTCCATTGAATGTGTTTTAGGTACAGAAATTCACTATCATCTCTAAGCCATGAGCAAAGGTGAAATATGATTTCATGCTGTTTCCCAAAGAAAATATCACAATGCCTGCTTGCCTTAAGTCATTTGTTTTGTATTTATGTTCACAAATTGAATTTAATATCAGTAATTAGTAGAATGAATATTTTTTTCCTATAACTAACCCATCAATCAATACTTTCTTTTGTAAACATTGGCTTCATTGATGTAAGTACTTTGCACAAGGAGCATATCTCACTTTTTTCAACAAAAATTTATTAAATGCTTACTATATATTAGTCATCCAGTCCAACCATCTTATTTTCCAGAAAAGGAAAATAAGGGACAAAAAGGTTAACTAATTTGCTCAAGATTACACAAGTAGAAAGTAATTGATGTGAGTTTTAGGTCTAAATTCTCTAATTCCAAATGTATTCTTTCCATTATATTGTCCTAGACTTACTTCTGGACTCAGGATCCAGAAGGATAAAAAAAAAAAGTTTTCTGTAGAAGATGTTCTTTAAATATTTTTCAATGGTATTTTATTTGACAAATACATTTAAAAGTATTTTTTAACATTAGAAGGTAGCTTTTCCAAGACTCATGCTGAGTTCAGAAATAATTCTAGTACACTATAATGGAAAGAATATTCCTTTGTCCTATGACTACTTTTTTCAAGAAAGGTACTTCCTGACTTTCATTCTGAGTTTATTACATAGATAGTAGAAGAGAATAATCAGATTGAGTCAGCACTAGATTATAATATATTCAGAAGAATATAACCTGTTCTGTTGGAATATTCCATTAATATAACTGGACAAAGGAACTGTAACCACATTGCTGATCTGGTTACATAAGTTTTAGTGTTATCATAGACAAATATCTCTTGGGAATATTGAGTATATTTTTCTTAGTCATTTAGCCAATAAGCATTTAGTAAGCATCTACTATGTGTCAAGCATGAATTAAATGTAAGCCATACTTATGTTTTGATATTATGCTCCTCTTTATGCACAAATTATGTCATTTTTTAAAAATCAGCTTAATGCATATTAAAAACATATTATTGAGAAAATGTTATGGTGCCCTATTTAAAAACTCAGTATACTAGTGGGGGATATCAACCTTGCTCTCTCAGATTTAGATAAATCAAACCACAAAATAAACAAGAAAGAAACTAGAGAGATAAACCAATTGTTAGAAAAGTTAGGTATGATAAATCTATGGTAAAAATTGAATGGAGACAGTAGGGAGTTTACTTTTTTCTCAGCAGTCCATGGAACTTATACAAAAATTGACCAGGTGTTAGGGCATAAAAAACTCAAAATCAAATGCAGAAAGGCAGAAATAGTAAATGCATCTTTTTCAGATAATGATGCAATAAAAATCACATGAAATGTAAGGCCAGGAGAAAATAGGCCAAAGGTTAATTGGAAATTAAATAATCTAATCCTGAAGAATGAATGGGTGAAAGAACAAATCATAGACACAATCGATAATTTCATTCAGGAGAATGACAATAATGAGACAACATACCAAAATTTGTGGGATATGGTAAAAGCGGTTATAATGGGCAATTTTATATCTCTAGATGCTTACTTGCATAAAATACAGAAAGAAAAGATCAACGAATTGGGCTTATTACTAGAAAAAGAACAAATTAAAAACCCTCAATTAAATACCAAATTGGAAATTCTAAAAATAAAAGGAGAAATTAATAAAATTGAAAATAAGAAAACTATTGAATTAATAAATAAAACTAAGAGTTGGTTTTATGAAAAAA
>JAJPUD010014877.1:28013-39442 GCA_023553655.1 Myrmecobius fasciatus
AAAAAAAAAAAAAAAAAAAAAAAAAAAAAAAAAAAAAAAAGATTAATTGAAAATCATTCATTTGTGATCATTAGCATTAAAATAACAATCATTTCATAAAAAATTATTTTCTTAAGGTTTTTATTGACAATTTATTTCCATTTTCTTCCACATTTTTAAACTTCTTATTAAAGTTCTAGTGTGACCAATTTCACATTACTAAGATTCCATTCTCCTTTATAGAAACTGTATCATTCCCATTTAACTCATCATTCTGTGAAGTATTTAAAATATTAAATGATTCATAAAGGAACATTTTTCTTATTATGTCTATTAGTCTCCTCTTTATAGATGACTGAAATGTAACTGGAATAGTAGATGGATATTGATAGGTGTCTTTAGTAAAGGTTACTGGTGATAATTATCCTGTCTGCCATTTTATACATCAATGCATAATTTTGACGAAATGAACAAATCTAATTCATTATCAAGACAGTTCATATATTGAGAGTGCATGTTTGGAGTAAAAATAAGGAATATATACTTTTAAAATGTAAAGCTATGTGTATAATAATGATAATAAAGATTTAACTTGTGAGGGTATTAGTCCCAAGTACAGCATATTAGGATGAATTGGGAAATCATGTGAAAAGCTCACATTTCATGCAATATATTGACAAACAACTGATTTTAGTGCCTACTGTTTGCATGACTTATAAGCAAGATTTTCTAATTTATTAATAGTTCGTACTTGATCAAGTGGCAGTTCATAAATGGGTTCCTTAAAATAGTTATATAAGGCCAGTTTAAAACTTTGGATAGATAGAAATATCAACTAGTGCAGCAGTGAGCATATATCATAAGACAATATTCTAGGATAGTTAAAAATAGTAGACTTTATCAGGAACTTATTGAGGATAATCAAAAAAATTAATATTTAAAAATCAGAAGTTATATGGAACAAGACAAAGGAATGTTCTGCAAAGATTGGCTACTTTTGTAATTTTTCTAAATGATTAATAAATAGGAGAGTAGTATGAGAAGACAATTGGAAAAGTTTATGGTTTTGGGAAAGATTGAAAGGATAAAGGGATGGCAGAGGATAAGATGGATAAATAGTATCATGGATTCAGAAAACATAAATTTGAATTGACTTCAAGAGATAATGGAGGATAGAAGAGCCAGACAAACTATGGTACATGGGCTCATCAAAAGTTAAACATGGCTGAATGGTTCATGAATAATAAAAACAATAAATACAATTCAAGACATTTATTAACTGTTATGTACAAGACAATTTGCTACATGATGGAGTTACAAGAGCAAAAATGAAGCAGCTTCTATGTTCAAGAAGTTTACATTCTGATTATCTGGAGGCAAGATATCACAAAAAAAAGAAAAAAAAGAGTTTGAAAATTGTATCTTCATTCATGAGATTGTGCATGCAATATTCTTTCATAGAATGAAAGTTATCTAAGAAAAACACCAAGAAAAAAGGGGATTAAAAGACTCCAGTGGATAAGAGGTTATCTAAACCAACATCCAATGAATAGAGGTTAAAATAACATAATATAGAGAAAACAGGGAAATGAAAAGAATCTTTGAAACTACATAATAGAAATGATAATCTCTTCATAAGAATGAACTTGCATGTTATGAGGTCCAGAAGATTGAAAATTCAAATTCCAACAAGGTAAAGAAAATTTATTTTTAGCCTCAATGGGAAAAAAATGTTATTGAGTTTAGCAGTTACCTATTCAGTGATATGAGGGAGTTGTGTTGATATTGATTGAAAATGGATGAGACAAGAGGGAGGTTGGCAAGCATGTAGCCAGAAAATGACTGAACCTTTCAAGGGCTTTTCAAACCTAATAACCTTTAACTACATTTGTTATTCAAAAAAACAAAAATGTGGTAATAGTAATAGAAACCTGGAAATAAAATGTACAAATTGTGAAGTCATCGATGAGAACATAAAGGATTTCTACTTGAAAAAGGTAGGAATTTTAGAAAGAAAGAGTAAAGGAAAGGAACAAAATTTAACTTTCTGCACCATTGTTTAATATACAAAAATGAGTTCTTGAACATGGACAGAGTAAATGTTGATAAATTATATGGATTATTTATTATGATTTGTTGAGGTAATACAAGCATATCTCATTTTATTGTGCTTCACCTTATGGCACTTCACACATATTGTATTTTTTACAAATTAAAGATTTTTGGCAAACCTGTGTCAAGCAAATTTGTTGATACTAGGCTCACTTCCTGTCTCTTGGTCACATTTAGGAAATTGTCACGATATTTCAACTTTTTCATTATTGTATCTGTTATGGTGATGTGTGTTTAATGATCTTTAATATTACTACTATAATATTTTGGGGCACTGTCAATCAAACTTATATTGAGACAGTAAACTTAATAAATGCATATGTTCTGACTACTGTACAAACTAGCTGTACTTATCTCTCACTTTCCTTGGGCTTCCTTCTTCCCTGAGACACAACAATATTGAAATGAGATGAATCAGTAACCCTACAATAGCCTCTAAATGTTCAGGTGAAAGGAAAAGTCAATTGATATGACAAATTTCATTATTATCTTTATTTTTAAAAATTGCCACTGCTACTGCAAATATCAGTCACCAGAACCCTGATCAGTCAGAAGTCATCAAAATTGAGGAAAAAATAGTTTAATTTTTGAAAGCTCAGATGATAGCATTTTTAACAATGGAGAACTATTAGGATATATACATTTTTTAGAAATAAGACTATTTCATACTTAATGGATCAGTATAATATAAACATAACTTTTATAATCATTGGGAAACAAAAACCTTGTGTAACTTGTTTTTTGCAATATTTACCTTACTGCAGTGGTCTGGAAATGAACCTGCAACATCTCTGAGGTATGCCTATAAAGTGAAATGTAGAGATCTCAGACTCCATTAAAAAATATCTTCTTTTAGCCATTAAGACTCGATCAAAGCAAAACTTATAGCAAAAGTTTGAATCGAAGAATGAGGAAAATCAATGTCCCGAAATTAGCAGCTTGGGGAGAAGAGCAAGAAGGGGTGTGTGTGTGTGTGTGTGTGTGTGTGTGTGTGTGTGTGTGTTAAAGTGGTAATTGTTTTCATTTATTTAATTTTGATCACTGATATATTTTAAAATTCAGTTTCATTTATCAAGTATTTATTTAGCAGCTACTATGTACAGTTAAAGGTTCTAAGTGATAAGGATGATACATAAAAGCGTAATAAAGTGTTCTTAGCTTGGATAATTACAATTATCTTAACATAAGCAAGTGATTGAATTACACTAAAAGTAAGGTGTATTATATCATTAAATTAAATTTTTAAAGGTAAAATAATTCTACACAGTATCTTCCCTACCATAAGGTTCAAGGAAATAAGAAATTATGAGGTAATGATATAATGAGTAGAAGCAAGAGAAATGAAAAGAAAAAATCATCTTAGGAAGAAGAGAACATGTATGGAGATAAAAACATATAGTGGAACTGCATTTACTTTGGCAACTGGAAGTAGTACCAGGGCTGACTGAAAGACCAGATTTAATTTTTGTACAAAAGTGATGCACATATACTGCAATGCTTGCCATCTAGGGGAGGTAGTAGGGGAAGCAAGGGGGAGATTGGAAACACAAGGTTTTGCAAGGGTTAATGTTGAAAAATTATCTATACATATGTTTTGAAAAAAAAGCTTTAATAAAAATAAAGAGTGATGCATGCTTCTTCTAGCCTCTATCATCAATGTTGATGGAGATACTAGGATAAAAGTTAGTTCCTTGATGCTTGGGTTTTGTTTAGATATTCAGTTGGACTTCAATGCAGACAATCAAATCAGTTTTTGGCTATTTGTCTTTAAAATTATCTCTCTGATTCTTGATTTGAGAATTTAAAAAGTTAATTTAATCACTGAAGAATGGAATAATTTAGTAAAGCAGAGTTGAAGGTTGTTAATTTGCACAATCTTCCCAATAGTACTAAGTGTCAGTAGCCTATTATAACTTGCCATTTAGAGTTCCTTAATTGTCATCCAAATATAGTACATTAGCAAAGGGAAGTTCAAACTAATAAATGTCTTTTGGACTCATATTTTGTAGTAAGACAAAAATATAATTTAAATCATGATCATTTATACCTGAAATTCACTGAAAAATTGAAAGGAATAAAATAAATATTGCTATCAATAAGTAACAGCAACAATTACTGGTAATTTCTCTCTCTCACAAATTAGTTTTGTTCCCAAATCAGCAGGCAGAAATAGTCATGGAACAAATTAGTATCAAAAATTGCTATTGTGCTACTATTCTTTTATATTTAATGCTTTGAATTATTAACACAACATCCCTAGACTCATCACAAGCACTCTCGGTACAATACCAGTAGCAGACAGAAAAATGTGGATCATATGGACCTCATTCTATTCCCATTTACTTTAATTTCATCTGATAGTATCACCAAAGTTTGAAAGTTTCTTTTTATTCTCTGTAGCCTGAAGACTGAGGATTTGTTGAAGCAACATCTATTAAAAAGGATGTTTATGACTTTGTATTACAAACTTTAGAGTTTGAAGCCAACAATTTTGTTAGAAATTGTTTAATTCGAGCAATGTTTTTATTGAATTTCAAAAGCCATTTGAATCTAGAATTTATTGCTTAGACTTGTGACATAGTTTAGTATTATCAACAGGTTTCTGATATATAATGATAATTACCATTGCATGTATGTTAATATTTGGTAGATGCTAAATTCTTGCAACCTGCAGTGATGTGTTGCACAGTTTCTTAATTTGTAACTTTCTTAATTTGTATTTTCTTAATTTGTAACTCCTTTTGCAAAATAAACTGTTCTACACAGACTATAAAACTATTAGTGTTGGGGCAGCTAGGTGGCACAGTGGATAGAGCACCAGCCCTGAAGTCAGGAGGACCTGGGTTCAAATCTGGTCTCAGACACTTAACATTCCCTAGCTGTGTGACCCTGGGCAAGTCACTTAACTTCAATTGCCTCAACAAAAACCAAAAAATATTATTAGTGTCTCTTTAAAAGTATAGATATTGATAGAATGAAAAAATAAATATATAGATTATTGTAACTGGTTGAAAAAGTCAGTTGAAAAAATCTGATTTCTATGAAGTGGCTCCCTATAAAATCAGGGACAAAAGATGTATTTTATTTGTGATATGAGAATCTATGAATATCAGTAAAAATAATGTATTGAGAAATGGAGGAAAAAAGCTGGAGAGTAGATAAGTGTTTCTCTGAACTCTTGCAGACTTACTTCACATCAACACCAGATGGAGTGATAGAACCCCTAATTACAAATATCTGGACTTTAACAAATTTATAAGAAAAGGAATTTTTAAGAACTTCAGAAAAGAGCTGTTCAATTGTGCATGAGTGTAGGGGGAGGCTAGAGGAGGCAGTGGAACTCAAGCACAGCACAGGGATCCAGGATAGAGTTGGCTGCAGGCAGGGGGGCAAATCTATCAGGAGGCTCTCAGACAAAATACAGCAGCTTGTCTACTTTGTCCTGGTTCAGAAGCCAGTGGATCAGCAGACTAGGTATGAGATATCCAACACAACTACAAAAGGCAAATAGTAAACTCTTGAACCACAGAATAATGAAGACTTGTCTATGTCCAACCAGCATGGGAAGGAAGTCAGCAGCACCAGCCCTAGGAAAGGTTGAAGCCACTTTCACCAGTAGAAGAAGCTTGGAACAATCTCCTTTTTGCCCTAAGAACAGACCTCAACCTTTAAAAAAGAGCAAAAAAAAAAAAAGAGCTCTGATTATATATAGCTTTTATGGAGACAGGGAAGAACAGACATCAAATTATGAGGACACCAAAGGCAAAACACCTCCAGATGAAGCCCCAAAGGATGTTATGAGTTGGTCGCCATCTCACAAAATTCTCTTGGAAGAATTTAAAAAGGATCTTAAAAGATAGAAGAAAAATGGAGAAAGGAAATTAGAACTTTGCAGGAGAACTGGGAAAAGGAAAATGAAATTATATGAAGAAAATTCCTTTAAAAATATAGCAACATGGAGGGGGTGGAGCCAAGATGGCGGAGTGAAAAGGTGACTCTCTCCCTCTCCTCTGATCTTCTCTCAAATCAAAAATAAAATAAGCCTCTGAACTGATCTTCAAGTCAACATACTCAGAAATATTTCGACACTGCTTTCCGGAGAATTTTATATCAGGTTTGTCTGACAAGGACAGAGAGATAAATAGATGACTCCTGTGTAGGCTGGAAGTGAGGGTGGGACTCAGCTCAGCTCAACGTGGCAGAAATTCCAAACTCCAAACTCCAAATTCCAAACACCTGGAGTTTATCTGAGACACTCAGGACACTCTGCCCTGATTGGGGGCAGGTGTTCTGGCAGACTTGCCTTTTTTAAGAAGTAATTCCAACTTTGTCCTAGCCTCCACCAGCCCAGCACCTTAAGTTAATTCGCCAAAGTGCCCCAGGGCAAAGATCTTCAGCTGCCTTTCAGCTGCCATTTTTTCCCCTACTTTAAAGAGATATCCACGCTGTCTAAAAAAAAATGAAGAAGCAAAAGAAAGCTCTCACCATAGACAGCTTTTATCAAGGCAAAGAAGTGATGACCCCAGATCCTGAGGTTCCCTTAGACAAAATACCAGAAGAAGGTATTAAAGACCATCACTGGTTACTTTTTCAAAAGGACTTTCTGGAAGATTGCATAAAGAACCTCAAAAGAGAGCTAGAGGAGAAATGGGAAAATAAACTAAAATCAGTGCAAGAAGGATAAAATATCTTGCAAGAAGGATATGATGCCCTGCAAAAGAGATATGAAAAAGACACAAATTTATTGAAAAATAAAATTAGTGAAGTGGAAAAAGAGTGCAATGAACAAATTGGCCACTTACAAAAGGAGCTTAAAAAGGTAACTGAAGAAAACAACACTTTAAAAATAAGAATTGAACAAATGCAAGTGAATGACTCAATAAGACTTCAAGAATCAGTCAAACAAAAACAAAAAAAAATGAAAAATTAGAAGAAAACATGAAATATCTCGTAGGAAAAACAACTGACTTGGAAAATAGATCTAGGAGAGACAAACTACTGATTATTAGACTTCCTGAAAGCCATGATGAAAAAAAAAATAATCTAAACACTATCTTCCAGGAAATCCTGAAAGAAAACTGCCCTGAGATTGTAGAATCAAAGGGTAAAATCACCACTGAAAGAATTCACCGATCACCTCCTGAAAGAGACCCCAAAATTAAAACCCCAAAGAATATTGTGGCTAAATTTCAGGACTATAGCACGAAGGAACAGATTCTGCTAGCAGCTAGAAAAAAACAATTCAAATACCGAGGATCAATAATTAGAATCACACAGGATCTGCCAGCCTCCACTTTGAAGGATCGAAGGGCATGGAACCAGATATTCCAAGGGCAAAGGAACTTGGATTACAACCAAGAATAACCTATCCAGCTAGAATGAGCATTATCCTCCAGGGAAGAAGATGGTCATTCAATGATATAGGTGAATTTCAACTATTTCCAATGAAAACACCGGATCTGAACAAAAAAAAAATCAACATCCAAACACAGAACTCAAGAGATGCATAAACAGGTTAAAAGGAAAGGACTCTTGAGAACTTTATTTTTACTAGGGGGATACTTAAAGTTTGGGGGTATAATTAACTAGATATTACTTTGATAATATGAAAAAGAGAACTAGAGGGGGAAAGGTTGTCATACTGGGGAAAAGAGGGAAAAAGTGTAAAATAAGATCTAAAAAAAAGGAGGTAAAAACAAGGTAAAATCACTTGAAGAGGTAAGACAACCTAATATAATTGAGAGAAAGAGGGGAGGGAGATGAGCATTGTGTAAATCTTACTCTCATCAGGTTAGTCTCTAAAAGTGTATATCAGACATTTGATCTCACACAGAAACTTGTCAGTTGCTAGAGGGAAGTGAGAGGGAAAGGAGGAAAGGTAAGGGACAAACTATAAGAAGGGAAAATAGAAGAATCAGGGGAAAGGAGTAAAAACAGGGGGAGGGGATCTAAAGCAAAGTACTGAGGAGGGGGGAAGGAAGAAAGGGGAAAGGAAAGGGGAAAACATAACTTGTGTAAATAAGATGGCAGGAAACAAAGAATTAGTTATTCTATATGTGAATGGGATGAACTCTCCCATAAAGCAGAAGCAGATATCAGACTGGATTAAAAACCAGAATCCCACAATATGTTGTCTACAAGAAACACATCTAAAACATAGTGACACATATAGGATGAAGGTAAAAGGCTGGAGCAGGACCTATTATCCTTCAGGTGAACAAAAAAAAAAAAGCAGGGGTAGCAATCCTCATCTCAGATCAAGTAAAAGCCAAGATAGATCTAATCAAAAGAGATAAGGAAGGAAACTATATTTTATGCAAGGGTACCATAGATAATGTAGCAATATCTATACTAAATATATACGCACCAAGTGCAATAGCACACAAATTCCTAGGGGACAAATTAAGAGAGATGCAAGAAGAAATAGACAGCCAAACGATACTAGTGGGGGATCTCAAACTTGCTCTATCAGAATTAGATAAATCAAACAAGAAAGAAACTAGGGAGATAAACCAATTGTTAGAAAAGTTAGGTATGCTATATCTATGGAGAAAGTTGAATGGAGACAGTAGGGAGTTTACTTTTTTCTCAGCAGTCCATGGAACCTATACAAAAATTGACCATGTGTTAAGGCATAAAAACGTCAAAATCAAATGCAGAAATAGTAAATGCATCCTTTTCAGATCATGATGCAATAAAAATCACATGCAATATAAGGCCAGGAGAAAATAAACCAAAAGTTAATTGGAAATTAAATAATCTAATCCTGAAGAATGAATGGGCGAAAGAGCAAATCATAGACATAATCAATAATTTCATCCAGGAGAATGACAATAAGGAGACAACATACCAAAATTTGTGGGATACGGCCAAAGCGGTTATAAGGGACAATTTTATATCTCTTGATGCTTACTTGCATAAAATAGAGAAAGAAAAGATCAACGAATTGGGCTTATTATTAAAAAAAAAACTAGAAAAAGAACAAATTAAAAACCCTCAATTAAATACCAAATTAAAAATTATAAAAGTAAAAGGAGAAATTAATAAAATTGAAAATAAGAAAACTATTGAGTTAATAAATAAAACTAAGAGTTGGTTCTATGAAAAAACTAACAAAATAGATAAGACTTTAGTTAATTTGATAAGAAAAAAGAAAGAGGAAAATCAAATTGTTAGTCTCAAGATTGATAAGGGAGAACTTTCCTCCAATGAAGAGGAAATTATAGCAATAATTAGGAGTTACTTTGCCCAACTTTATGCCAGTAAGTTTGATAATCTAAATGAAATGGAGTAATATCTACAAAAATATAGATTGCCCAGGTTAACAGAAAAGGAAATAAATTATTTAAATAGCCCCATATCAGAAAAAGAAATAGAACAAGCTATTAACCAACTCCCTAAGAAAAAATCTCCAGGGCCAGATGGATTTACATGTGAATTCTACCAAACATTCAAAGAACAATTAATTCCAATACTATATAAACTATTTGAGAAAATAGGGACAGAAGGTATACTGCCAGAATCCTTCTATGAGACCGATATGGTGCTGATAGCTAAACCAGGGAGGGTGAAAACAGAGAAAGAAAACTATAGACCAATTTCCCTAATGAATATTGATGCGAAAATTTTAAATAAGATATTAGCAATGAGATTACAGAATGTCATCCCCAGGATAGTACACTATGACCAAGTAGGATTTATACCAGGGATGCAGGGCTGGTTCAATATTAGGAAAACTATCAGCGTAATTAATTATATTAATAACCAAACTAACAAAAACCATATGATTATCTCAATAGATGCAGAAAAAGCATTTGATAAAATCCAACACCCCTTCCTATTAACAACACTAGAGAGTATAGGAATAAATGGGCTTTTCCTTAAAATGATCAGTAGCATCTATTTAAAACCATCAGCAAGCATCATATGTAATGGAGACAAACTAAAACCATTCCCAGTAAGATCAGGAGTGAAACAAGGCTGCCCACTGTCACCATTACTATTTAATATTGTATTAGAAATGTTAGCTTTAGCAATAAGAGAAGAAAAAGAGATAAAAGGAATCAGAATAGGTAATGAAGAAACCAAATTATCACTCTTTAAAGATGACATGATGGTATACTTAAGGAACCCTAGAGACTCAACTAAAATAAAACTACTAGAAACAATTCACAACTTTAGCAAAGTGGCAGTATTCAAAATTAATCCACATAAGTCATCAGCATTTTTATATCTTACCAACAAAGTTCAGCAGCAAGAGACACAAAAAGAAATTCCATTCCAAACAGCAGATGATAGGATAAAATATTTGGGAATCTATCTGGCAAGGAAAAGGCAGAAACTATACAAACTAAATTACAAAACACTTTCCACACAAATAAAATCAGATCTAATCAATTGGAAAAATAAATATTAAGTGCTCATGGGTAGGCAGAGCTAACATAATAAAAATGACAATACTACCTAAACTAACCTACTTATTTAGTGCCATACCAATAAAACTCCCAAGAAATTATTTTACAGATGTAGAAAAAAATAGTAGCACAATTCATTTGGAAGAACAAAAAGTCAAGGATTTCAAGGGGATTAATGAAAAAAAAGGCAGATGAAGGTGGCCTTGCTGTACCAGATCTAAAACTATATTATAAAGCAGCAGTCATCAAAACCGTTTGGTACTGGCTAAGAAATAGAGCAGTCGATCGGTGGCACAGGACAGGATTTCAGGACAACCTAAACATTAACCTTAACAATCTAGTATTCGATAAACCCAAAGACCCCAGCTTTTGGGATAAATACTCTCTTTTAGGCAAAAACTGCTGGGAAAATTGGAAACTAGTGTGGAAGAAATTAGGGCTTGACCCATACCTAACACCACATACCAAGATAAGATCTAAATGGGTTCATGATCTAGATATAAAGAGGGACTTTGTAAGCAAGTTAGAGGAACGTAATATAGTTTATCTCTCAGACCTGTGAAGATGGAATAAATTTATGTCCAAAAAAGACCTGGAACTCCTAATTAAACACCAGATGGATAATTTTGATTATATTAAGTTAAAAAGTTTCTGTAGAAACAAAACAAATGCAGACAAGATTAGGAGGGAAGCATCAAATTGGGAAATCATCTTTACATTTAATGGTTCTGATAAAGGCCTCATTTCTAAAATATATAGAGAATTGTCTCATATATATAAGAATTCAAGCCACTCTTCAATAGATAAATGGTCAAGGGATATGAACAGACAATTTTCAGATGATGAAATTAAAACCATCTCTAGTCATATGAAAAGTTGCTCCAAATCACTATTGATCAGAGAAATGCAAATTAAGACAACTCT
>JAJPUD010014878.1:0-23796 GCA_023553655.1 Myrmecobius fasciatus
GTAGTATAAGATGATATTAGAATAATCACTTAGAAGCTGCAAATGCAGATAATCTCTCTACTTAAAACATAAATCCTGACTAGTAGCCATACTCAGTGTTCCACATAGAGATAAATGAATTTCCAAAGTATATATAAAATTCATTTTGGAGGGGGTGCTTTGGAAACATTTTTAAATTCATATTTTTTTAAAGCCAAAAACCTACAATAAAGAAAAGAAAAATTAGAAACTTTAAAACCAGAAATTTACCAGAAAGTCACTAAAAGTTGGAAAATATTTGTAATGCATTTCTTTGTAAATTTGCCATTTTGGCGGGGGACTGAGAAAAACCAGGGGCTTGCCTGAACTTGTCCAAATTCCCCTTCAAACAACTTTATGTCATGTATCAAAACAAATGCTGCAGTGTCAGTGCCCACAAAAGAACTGGGTAAAATAATTTTCCAGTTTAAGATGACTTAGAATGTTGATAGGAAATGTGGATCACACTAGGGTAAGAGTGGAGTACAATTCAGCAGAAGCTGAATTGATAGTGGCTATATAATAACAAATATACAACCAGTTTTGGGAATGACAATCAGTGGCTAAAGTGTCTTCCTTCTAAACTCTCAGCCCCATGGAAGCTTAAGAGGTCATATAATCAGTCAGAAGAAAGATACAGGGGTACCTTTAAAGGCACTGTGAGTTATGCTCTGTTGTATTAACCATATGTAGGTTTGGGTTGAAGTCCTGGGTCATAGTCCCAGGGAAAAGAGGAACACTAGTATGAGAAAGCTTACAGCCCCAGGTAAGCTGGGATTTGACTCCTGTTGTATGATAAAAAAGAGCACATGTAGTCACTCCTGGACCCCAGCACACATCTAGAAAGGAGAGAAAACACTTCTCCTTGAGCCTAGCACTTTGGAGTTTGCCCTCGAAAACCACATGAAAACAATCTTGTTGGAGTCCAGCTCCAATAAAGGGCATGGTTAAACAGGGGCCAGGCAGAGAAGTTTGTATCATGAACTCTTAAAAATTTATTGATCAGAGATAAATATATACTCCTCCATTGCTTATAGACTTGAAACAAAATCTAACAAACACAATTTACTGGGATGTAAATGACTAAGCCTTAATCTAAGTTACTTAGACTGAGATGTAAATACTTGAGGAGATATACATTAGAGTAAACAGGATAGCAATGCCCTCAAGCACCTTTCTCTTAAAAGCCTTTAGTCTCCATTGTGGGCTGTTTTTCTGGTCCCAAGATCTGGGAAAGCCAAGCCAGTGAGAGGGTCTTAATCATGTGATACTAAGAAAAACAGCTATTGAGACTTGGTAAAATTTCAAGTGGAGTTTATTTGCTGGAGGCTACAAGGGGCATAGCAAGACCCAAATCAAGCAGCCCCAAGAGTGGAAGGTAAGGGTTTGTAAAGGCTAAAACCACAAGTTAGAGGGTGTTAATTGCATAAGCAGGAAGATACAGAACAGACATCAGTAGTCATAACCTTATTGAGAGCAGGGGAATATATGGAAAACAGGATAAGGTTGGGATGCTCTGACCACAGATCATGAGGACATTGCATTCTGCTTAAATAAATTGTTTGGGCAAGCAGGGGGATGGGGCAAACAGGAGGTAGTACAATAATTCCCATTTCTCATAGAAGAGAGAGTCAAACAATTGACCCTGGGTTACTTGGATCACCAGGATTTGGGAATGAGTCCTGTAAAGATCAATATCTGGAGTCTCATATGAGAAGGAGCTTAACTGAGTTAATGCAGGAATTGTATGAGTGATGTCAGATGGGAAACCAAACAGGGTATTATAGATTATATTATATTATTATATTATATATATATAATATTATAATATTATATATGATATATATAATAGTATACATATTATATAAGGTATGATATATATAATATTATATATGGTATATATAATATTATAATATTATATATATTATATAAGGGCATGACCAAAGAGTAAAACTGGGCCAAGTAGTGCAGAGACTAGAGTGGTCAGTGGGATTTTCGGAAAGTTTAGTTACCAGTTTTCTGAATTTCCCATCTCCTTTTCATTCTCCAAGTTCATTCTAATAAAAGAGACTCTCTTGCACTACACCAGAATTGCTAACAAAGAAACAATAGGCCTCTCCCAGAGCAGCACAGAGGCCACTCTGTTTAAGGAACAGTAGGTCCAGGCCCCTGCAGTTCTGGAGAACCACATTGGCCAGGGAGTTGACCTTCCTCTTGAGCTGAGAAACAGTGTTCTAGGTGACCCAGTTGAGATCACCTGTGCACTTAACTCACAACAACTTGCTTTATTGTAGAGAAGGGCCATAGCATCAATGGCGGCAGAACCCAATAGACCCAACCCTACCAAGATGGGAATGAAAGAGGGAACAGCCCGCTTTTTGAGCTGATGAGTCAGTGACCTTTTAAGGGTGAAGAACTTCCACCCTTCTTGTCCAAGGAATAACAAGCCTCTTGGAAGGACAGAGACAAAAATGCAAAAAGAATCTTGGTGTGACAGAAATACCTAAGCAGACACACATTTAATGAAGTACAGGAAGCTAGAAAAATGCAATTGTAGCCACAGCCCAGTAGAGTTGCAGACTGAGACATAAGGAGAGGAACTAGGTAAAAGGGATGACATTAGGGCAGGTAGCAGAACTCTGGCTATCCCCCAGGGTCAAGCTGGGCTGAGCCTACAAATAGTCAAGAGTAGAAGAGCTGGGGACCTCTTCAGGGAGGGCTAGGCTTACATAATAGGGGGGCCTGGGCATTCTTGAAAAGCTAATAGTCAGGGCCAGTGTCTGACCTGGAGGTATGTACAGCATGGTGAACTGCTGAGAGCAAGCTAAGGACAGACATGGTGGGAGAGGGGGAGGGTGGTGAAGGTTTGGAAGTCCCAAATAAATGAGTGGGAATAGGGACTGAGGTTGTTAATTGCATAAGCAGGAAGATACAGAAGCATATTTTATTAGTTATAACTTTATGGAGAGCAGGGGTTGACAATTATATAAGGGGATTGCAAGAGCCAACCTCACGGATTATAGGGGATTGCTAATTTTTTGGGTAGTAAGAACTAACTAGCAGTAATTGATGGGCCCCTTTCCAGGGGTCCCAGAGACTCAGGACATAAGAAACAGAAGCACAACTTAATTGGGGACAATAATATTGCTGGATGGAGGAAGGTAGCATCCCCTGTAAAGAAGACAGGACATAGGTAGCAGCCCTTCTTTGTTTGCATGGCTCTTGCATTTGAAGCAGAGCTATAGCCACCATTATTAGAAGACTGGGCTTCAGGAAAAAGAGAGCAGAGATCCAACAGGAAGAAGTGACCGTTCCTAGAGAGCCTGTTCTTGGTTTCAGCTGCTTTCCTCCTCCCAGAAGGTCCAAAGTGTTTGGTCTCCCTTCTTTATAATCCAATTATTCTTTCCTTTAAATGTGTGGGAGTTGGATAGAGTCAGAGTGGACAGTAGTACTAGGAAGAAACCTGAGAAAGTCTTAATTTGAGGGGATTGGGTCTGGATTCTGCCTTCCATTTGCTAGATGTGTCAACTTGTGTGTGGTGTAGCCATGTTGGGATGTAGTCTACTTTAATTGTAGTAGACATGGTCAGGAAGGAGTCCCTTTCAAGTAGGTTCAAGCCTCAAAGGTGTGAAAGGAGTGAATTGGGCTTGCAACTAAAAATGCTGGAAGAAGGACTAATTGAAATCCTCCAATCAAATATCAAGCTTGAAATTCTTAAAATGAAAAGAGAGATTAACAAAATCAAAAGTTAAAAAAAAAACTATTGAATTAATAAATAAAATGAAAACTTGGTTTTGTGAAAAAACTAACAAAACAGATAAATATTTAGTTAATTTGATTAGAAAAAGGAAAGGGGAAAATTAAATTGGTAGTCTTAAAAAATGAAAAAGGAGAACTTTCCACCAATGAAGAGAAAATTAGAGTAATATATTAGGAGTTATTTTGTCCAGTTTTATACCAATAAATTTGTTAACCTAAGTGAAATGGAAGAATACCTACAAAAATATAGATTATCTAGATTAACAGAAGAGGAAATAAATTACTTAAATAGTCCCATATTAGAGAAAGAAATAAAAGAAGCTATTAATCAATTCCCTAAGAACAAATTCCCAGGACCAGATGGATTTACATGTGAATTTTACCAAACATTTAAAGAACAATTAACTTCAATATTATATAAACTATTTGAAAAAATAGGGAATGAAAGACTCCTACCAAACTCCTTTTATAGCACAGACTTTGTACTGATAACCAAACCAGGTAGGATGAAAACAGGAAAGGAAATTACAGAACAATCTCCCTAATGAATATTGATGCAAAAAACTTACTAATAAAATAGCAAAGAAAATATAGAAAATTATCCCCAGGATAATACACCATGAGCAAGTAGGATTTATACCAGGAATGCAGGGCTCGTTCAATATTAGGAAAACTATTAGCATAATTGACTATATCAATAAGCAAATTAACAAAAAAAATATGATTATCTCAATAGATGCAGAAAAAACATTTGATAAAATCCAACAACCATGCCTATTAAAAACACTAGAAAGTACAGTAATTAAATGGACTTTTTTTTTTTTTTTTTTGCTTTTTGCTGAGGCAATTGGGGTTAAGTGACTTGCCCAGGGTCACACAGCTAGGAAGTGTCTGAGACCAGATTTGAACTCAGGTCCTCCTGACTTCAGGGCTGGTGCTCTAACCACTGCGCCACTTATCTGCCCCTGAAATGGACTTTTTTAAAAAATAGTCAGTGGCATCTATTTAAAAGCATCAGCAAGCATCATATGTAATGGAGATAAACTGGAATGATTCCCAATAAGATCAGTGGTGAAACAACATTGCCCACTATCACCTTCATTATTCAATGTTATATTAGAAATGCTGGCTTTGGAAATAAGAAAAGAAAAAGAGATTAAAAGATTTAAAGTAGGTAATGAGGAAAACCAAATTACCACTCTTTGCAGATGACATGAATCAAAACCATTTGGCACTGGATAAGAAAAAGTGCAGTTGATGAATGGAATAGGTTAGGTTCACAGAACAAAACAGTCGATGACATAACAATCTAGTGTTTGAAAAACTCAAAGGCCCCAGATTTTGGGATAAGAATTCATTGTTTGACAAAAACTGCTGGGAAAATTGGAAATTAGTATGGCAGAAACTTGGCATTGACCCACACCTTACACTGCATACCAAGATAAGGTTGAAATGGATTTAAGATCTAAATATAAAGAATGATATTTTAATCAAATTAGATGAACATAAGATAGTTTACCTCTCAGATGTGTGGAGGAGTAAGGAATTTGTGACCAAAGAGGAACTAGAGATCATTATTGATCACAAAATAGATAAATTTGATTATATTGTTTAAAAGTTTTGTATAAAGAGAACTAATGCAGACAAGATTAGAAGGGAAAAAATAAAGTGGGAAAATATTTTTACATTCAAAGGTACTGATAAAGGCCTAATTTCTAAAATATACAGAAGATTAACTTAAATTTATAAGAATTCAAGCCATTCTCCAATTGAAAACAGATTCAGAAGAGATAATTTTAAAATTATTGGCCTATCTGAAAGCCATGACCTAGAAAAGAGCCTGAATAGTCTTCTACAAGACATCATTAAGGAAAAGTGCCCTGGTATTCAAGAACAGAGGGGAAAATACTCATTGACAGAATCCATCAATCACCTCTGAAAAGAGATCCACAAGGGAAATCCCAAAGAACATTGTTGTGAAACTCCAAAATTGTAATCTCAAGATAAAACTCTTGTAAGCTGAGAGACAAAAACAATCCAAATATCAAGGAGCAACAGTCAGAATTACCCAGAATCTGGCAACTTCTACAATAAAGATTCAGAGGTTTTGGAATTCCATATTCCAGAATGCAAAGGACTTGGGGTTATAACCCAGAATTAACTACCCAGTGACACTCAGCAACATCTTTCAGGGGAGGAGATGGGGCTTTATTGAAACAAGAGACTTAAAATCATTTCTATTGAAAAAAAAAAAGAAATAAACAGAAAATTTAATCTACAAACACAGGACTCAACAGAACCATAGAAAGGTAAACAAATATATTTAATATATATTTAAAGGTTATATTTATATATGATACATGTTATATATAAATATATATTTAAGGGTTAAACATATATATTTAATATATATAATATATATTTAAAGATTAAACTGTTCACATTCCTAGGAAAACAATATCTGTAATTCTTACTAACTATGTCTGTCACTGAAGCAAATAGAGGGGATTGTAACAAATTGAGACTATGGTTGTGAATGGTCTCTGATGTGATGACATCAAAGAAAAATATATTAAGGGATGGGAAGAGGTCTCTAATGGAAAAAGAGGAAAGGGGAGGTATAATGGGACAATTAGTTCACATGAAAAGGTACAAAAGACTTATTACAACACAGGGAAAGAAGGTAAAGAGATAAGCATCATCAAATGCTTGATCTTTTCTGTCTTGGCTTTCAGATGGAATAATTTAATCATTCAGTTGGATATAGAAATTTATCTAACCCTCTTAAGAAGTAGGAGGAGAAAGAAAAAGAAAAGGGAGGGACAATATAGAAGAGGGCAGAAAGACTAGAGAAAAAGGTAAGAGGAGGTGGGAAGGATTGATAGAAGATAAAGAAGTGGGTGGAGTTCATTAAAAAAAAATACTACTAAGAGAAGGGAGAGGGGTGATAGGAGCTAAGGTTGTGTTTGGGATGGGTAAAAAAAAATACATCACTATAGACAGGGTGGAAAGAGAAAACAAAAGTATATACAGGGGATAAAATAGGATGGAGGGAAATACAGAGCTGGCAGTCATAACTGTTACTGTGAATGTGACGAGCTCTTTTATAAAACAGCTGCAAATAGCAGTGTTTATTAAAAAGCAGAATCCTGTAGTATATATTTGTTTTTGTTCTTTAGAGAAACACATTTGACCCAGAGAGGCACATACTGAATAAAGGCAAAAACCTGTAACAGAATTTATTATGCTTCAACTGAAGGGGAAAAACAAGGGTAGCAATTCTGATCTCAGAGAAAGCAAAAGTAAAATTAGATTTAATTAAAAGAAATAATGAAGGAAAGTACATCTTGATAAAGAGTACTGTAAACAATGATGTCCTAAGCATACTAAGTGTGTATACATCTAGTTGTAGAGCAGGCACATTTATAGAGAAGATTTTAAGTAAATTATAGAAAGAAATAGCAAAACTATTGTAGTGGGGGACCTCAACCTTCCATTCTCAGAATTAGACCAATCTAAACACACAAAAACTAGAAAGAAAATAGGGAGTGTAATAGTATCCTAGAAAACCTAGATGTGATATACCTCTGGAGAAAGCTGAATAAGGACAGAAAGGAAAACATCTTTTTCTTGGCAGTACATGACATCTAAAGAAAAATTTACCATGCAGTAGGTCATAATAACCTCACAATCAAATGCAAAAATGAAGAAATATTAAATGCTTCCTTATCAGACCACAATAGAATAAAATTATATTCATCAAAGGGCTAGAGAAACATAGACTAAAAACCAGTTGGAAATTAAATAATTTGATTCTAAAGAATGAATGGATTAAACAACAAATCATATAAACAATTCATAATTTAATCCAAGAAAATGACAGTAATGAGGCAACATACCAAAATTATAACATGCACCTATAGCAGTTTTCAGGGGACATTTTATATCACTAAAAAGCTACATGAATAAAATAGAGAAAAAGAAGATCAATGAATTGGGCATAGAACTAAAAAAGCTAGAAGAAAACCCAAAGAAATTAAAAAGACCCAATTAAAGACCATATAGAAATTTTGAAACTTAAAGGATAGATTAATAAAATAGAAACTAAGAGAAGTATTGCACTGATAAACAAAACTAAGAGTTGGTTTTATGAAAAAAATAGCAAAGTAGAAAAACCTTTAATCAATTTGATCAGAAAAAAAAGAAAAAAATTTAATTGCCTACATTAAAAGTGAAAGGCAAGAAGCTACCAACAATGAAAAAGAAATTAAAGCTTTAGTTAAGTAATATTTTGCCCAGCTTTATTGTAGAAAGTCTAAAAATTTGAATAAAATGGATGAATATTTATGAACATATAAATTCCCCAGATTAACATGAGAAAATAAAATACTTTAAAAATCCCCTTTTTGAAAAACAAATCGAACAAGTAATTAAAGTACTCCCAAAGTAAAAATCTCTAGAACCAGATGGATTCACAAGTAAATTCTAACATACATTTAAAGAATAACTAATTGCAAAACTTTGAAAACTATTAGGAAAAATATGTAAAGATGGAGTACTGCCAGATTCCTTTTATGACACAAACATGGCACTATACCTAAACCAGCAAGGGCCAAAACAAAGAAAATTTCAGATCAATTTCCCTAATGACTATTGATTCAAAAATATTAAATAAAAATGTTAACAAAGATGTTACAGTAGCTTATCAACAGAATAATACACTGTGACCAAGTGGGATTTATACCCACTTTATATCCACCTAGTAGGATTGGTTCAATATCAGGAAAACTACTACAACAATCAACCACATCAATAACAAAATCAACAGAAATCATATGCTAATCTCAAGAGATGCAGAAAAAGCTTTTGACAAATCATAACACCCATTCTTATTAAAAACATTTGAAAGCAAAGGGAAAAAGAGAAATTTCCTTAAAATAATAAGCATTATCTATCTAAAACCTACAGCAAGTATTATTTTTAATGGCAAGAAATTAGATGCATTCCCAATAAAATAAGGAGTGAAGCAAGGATGCTTATTGTAACCACTATTATTCAACATTTTACTAGAAGAGTTGTCTTGAACCTTAAGAATAGAAAAAAAAATGAAAGGAATTAGCATAGGCAATGATGAAATTAAACTATCACTCCTTGCAGAATGTGATGATATATTTAGAAAATCCTAGAAAATCATCCAAAAATCTACTGGAAACAACTCACAACTTTAGCTAAGTTCCAGGATATAAAACAAAATCTCACAAATTACCAGCATTTCTGTACATTACTGACAAAGCTCATCAGCAAGAGATGGAAAAATACCATTTAAAAATACTATAGACAAAGTAAAATACTTGGTGTCTGCCTGCAAAGAGAAACCCAAGAACTATATGAATACAATTACAAAACATTTCTCAAATAAAATCATATCTAACCAATTGGAAAAATATCAATTGTTCATGGCTAGGCTGAGCTAATATAATAAAAATGACAATTCCGCCAAAATTGATCTACTTATTTAGTGCCATACCAGTGACACTGCTAAAACATTATTTTATAGAACTAGAAAAAATAATAACAAAATTCAGTTTGAAGAAGAAAAGATCAAAAATGTAAAAGGAATTAATGAAAGAAAAAATACAAAAAAGTTTGTTTATCAGTACCAAACTTAAAGCTGTTTTATAAAGCAGCAATCATCAAAACTATTAAGTACTAATTAAAAAATAGAGTGGTGGATCAGTGAAATAGATTAGATACAAACAATACTATAATTAAGGCCTATAGCAATCTAGTATTTGATAAATCCCAAACTCCAGTTTCTGGAGTAAGAGCTCACTATTTAACAAAACTTGCTGGGAAAACTGGAAAATAATATATCAGGAAGCAGGCATAGACCTACATCTCGCACCCCATACCAAAATAAGCTCAAAATAGGTACATGATTTGAACATAAAGGATGATACCATAAACAAATTAGGAGAGAAAGGGATAACTTGCCCATCTGATCTTTGGAGAAGGGAGGTATTTATGGCCAAAAAAGTAGAGAATACAATAAAAGGCAAAATGAACAACTTTGATTACTTTAAATTAAAAAGTTTTTACACAAACAAGACAAATATAAACAAGATTACAGGTTAAGTACAAAGCTGGATAAAATCCTTACTGCCAGTATTTCTGATAAAGTTCTCATTTCTAAAATATATAAAGAATTGTTTCAAATATATAAATCATTGCCCAAGTGATATATGGTCAAAAGATATGAACAATTTTCAAATGATGAAATTAAAACCATCTACACTTATATGAAAAAAAGGCTTTAAATCACTATTGCTTAGAGAATGCAAATTAAAACAACTCTGAGATACCACCTCACATCTCTCATATTGGATAAGATGACTGGAAAAAGATAATGATATATGTTGGAGGGGATGTGGGAAAACTGGGACACTAATGCATTATTAATGAAGTTGTAAAATGATCCAACTGTTCCACAGAGCAATCTGGAACTATGTCCAATATAGGTCAGTATCCCAAGGAAAACCTAAAGGAAGGAAAAGGACCCACATGTGCAAAAATGTTTGTAGCAGCTCTTTTTGTAGTAGCAAAAAACTGGAAAATGAATGGATGCCCACCAATTGGGGAATGGCTGAACATGTTGTGGTACATGAAGGTAATGGAATATTATTTATCTATAAAAAAGAACAAAACAAGCTGATTGTAGAAAGGACTGGAAAGATTTACAGAAACTGATGTTGAGCAAAACAAGCAGAAACAAGAATATATTGTACACATTAACAGCAAGAATGTGTGATGATCAAATATGAAAGGCTTGTTTGTTCTGCCTTTAGACAGAAAAGGTCATTTGCATTCAGAAAAAGAACTAAAAGAAATCAATATAAATCAACATATGCTATGTTCACTTCTTTCTGTTTTTCTCTCCCCCATGTTTTTTCCTTTTTCCTTTGATTTTTCTTTCTCAATGTGTATTCATAAAGCAATGTCTATTAAACACAATTAAATGGGGGCAGTTAGGTGGTGCAGTGGGTAGAGCACCAGCCTTGAAGTCAGGAAGACCTGAATTCAAATCTGACCTCAGACACAACACTTTTTAACTATGTGACCCTGGGCAAGTCATATCATCTCAATTGCCTCTGCAAAAAACAAACAAACAAACAAACAAAAAACAACAATTGAACTTACTGCAATAAAAAGTAAAATCATAACACTGGAAGAATCAAAAGCATACAGATCCCAAGAATTAATTCTAAAAACAGCTACAAAAAATAAACCTGAAACTTCGAACAGTATTATCTGAACAAGGGTAACAGAATATAATTGCGATATAATGTAAAAAAATAGGAAATTGATTGGAAAAATGAGCAAACAATATATAGTTTTTCATCATAGAAAGTTAGTATGCTAGAAAGTTAGCAAAATTAAACACAAATTGGAAAAATAAAGAACCAACAAACTAAAAAGTGTTACACTCACAGCCTCATAGTAAAATGTAAATTAGTCTCAGGCTTAAAAGAATTATTAAAAGAGTTTGGAAGGAACAATGGAATAGGGGCAGCTAGGTGGCACAGTGGTTAGAGCACCAGCCCTGAAGTCAGGAGGACCTGAGTTCAAATCTGGTCTCAGACACTTCCTAGCTGTGTGACCCTGGGCAAGTCACTTAACCTCAATTGCCTCAGCAAAAAGCAAAAAAAAAAAAAAAATGGAATAAGAGAAGTATAGATAAAAATTGGGAAAAGATGAAACTGAATGAAGAAAATCATAACTCTACCATTTGTTAAATGAAAAAAGATTCTTGCTTTAACAATATTTAAAATACTTTTCAGTAAACAATCATTTTTTTTCTCTTTCTCCCACATTCCCTACCAACACACATGCGCACACACACACACACACACGCACATGATTCTTTTTTTACTTTACTAGCATCACTTAATAAGAATCTTTGTTTATTTCTATAACATTTCATTGTTTAGCATACCTCATGATAATACATCAAGATGAATATCATCAATATTCCATCTAAGTGAGGTATCATTCATTCTCTAGCTTAAAAGCACACAGTTTGTGTCTAGATTTTTACCGTTAAAAATAGATTTTCATGCCACTAGTAGTGGTTTTTTCCCCTTTTTTTCCCACAATCCCTTTAAAGTTAGAAACTAACAGAAATATAAGTCTAGGGTATGATTATTTTGAAACTTTTATTATATAATTTCACATTGTTTTCTCTACCAGCAGGACTAATCCATGGCTGTTGCCAGTAGTGAATTAGCAGGCTTGCTTTTCCCAGATTCTCATAACAATGAACTTTATCATCATGTATCATTTTTGCCAAGCTGATGGGGAAAATGTGATAACTTAGAGATATTTTCTTATGTAGTTATCTAAGTATAAGTGATTATGAACACTTTTTCAAACAATTGTTTATAATTTGTTTCTAATTTTAAAAAACTGCCTCCATATAATTTGCTGGTATAAATGAGGAAAAAAAAAACTTTTTTTTTCTTTCCTCAAGGAAACAATTTTAAATATGCTAGATAAAAATATTAAAGTCCATTCCTCACAGCCCTATTAAATCCTCAGTGTAGCTGAATGATTTTGAAGAAGAGGAAAAGGAGGACAAAAGAAAAGTTGAAAAGGAGGAAAAAGGATGGTGAGGATGAAACTTTATGGCAGATAGGATAAAATGGTACATTTGAACTTCAGGAGAAAGGTTCAGATCCCATATCTGAAACCTATAAATTGTGCCACCCTGGGTAATTCATTTAAATTTTTGAGAATCAGTTTCTCATTTGTAAAATGATGGGTTAGGAATAAAAACATTTAAGGTCCTTCTGCCTCTAGGTGTCTAATCCTTTTATAATATTATGGGTGTTGGATGTTGGAAAAAGGGATCCTTGAAGAAGAGCGTAAGTTGAAACCTCCATCCTTTTTATGAAAATATATAGGAAATTATTTTACAAGGTGATATCTATATTTATAATTATCTCTCATTCCTCAACATAACTCTGAAATTCCTCATGGCTTCTTTTTCCTCTAATTTTTCATAGTATTTGATAACCTTACTGACTGTGAAATGTTGGTTTTAGGATTTTCCAGACTGGAAGGTGAATAAGCCTTTGTTTTGGGGACATAGGTGCAATTTTGCCCATTTAATAGATAGCTTTTTAAAGGTAGAAGAAGGAGGGAAGAGGAAAATATGTTCCTAAGACCTTCATTAACTTCAACTAGACAATTAATTATGGAACAGAGGGAGGCAATTCCTACCAAAAAAATAAAATTAAAAAAAATAAAGGTACTCTAAGATTTCTAACTAAAATGATGCTTCATTTAAAGATCATGGAATTTCCTCTGAATACTTTTATTTCCTTAATTGCTGTAAATCACTAACAATTACCAAGTGTTCTTAATGCTAAGTTATGTAACTGAAAATTTTATGTCACCCATAAGCCAATCTGGTGATAAATTTTAGGAACTTTGCTAAGAGCAAGATCTCAAGATTTCTAGCTTGGTAGGATCTATCTGAACTGTGTCCCAGTTCAAGAACATAAGATCACATCCACATCAACATAAAACTTAGAGCTTGTTTAATTTAAAAACAGCAACAATTGATCAACTAAAAAGGTGTTTATTAAATCCTATTTGTCAGAAACTGATAAGTTCTGTAAATACAACTACTCTCTCTCTCTCTGAGTGTGTGTGTGTGTGTGTGTATGTGTGTGTGTGTGTAAACTATGATTTCTTTGTCCTTTTTACATTTCTTAGGTAGTTGAGAAAAATACCAAATGTACTTTAGTAACAAAAGGGAAAATGTAGCTATAACTGGATATGATTGAAATTTACTGTGTCCCTCATGCTTTCTCTCTTTTTGACTATTTCCAACACTGCTATCTAAATCCTTCTTAAAGATGAAGAGAGATATAAAAGGCATTCTCAAGTGATCTATAAAGAAATCAAAGGACAGGAAAATGAGTGAAGCTCTCAGTTGGGCTAAGTCCAGCAATTTTGGACAGTGAAGGAAGACACTAAAACCAAATTTGTTTCCACATTTATTCCAAAGACAATTTATTCTAAGTGTGAGATAAATTCAGGCAAACTGGGTCTAGTGGGGACAAAGCTGTTATAAAGCCTATTATAGACAGCTGGTCCTTTTACTCAAAAATAAAATAAACATCCAGGTTTGGCAGATCTAAAGGTATTTTAGATTTTTTTGACCAAATTCTTTTTTCATTTCAAACTAATTGAACCAATAGTCAGTGTGAAAAGAACTTAAATGGCCTCTATTTTAACTAGTTTATTTGTTCTAATGGGAAATGGGGTGAGGTAGAGAAAGAAAAGGAATCATAATAGTTGTTTGTTCATATGAACAAATGAAAATCCAATAATTGAAAGTAATCTCAGGGCAGCTAGGTGGTGCAGTGGTTAGAGCACCAGCCCCAAAGTCAGAAGGACCTGAGTTCACATCTGGCCTCACTCACTTAACACTTCCTGGCTGTGTGACCCTGGGCAAATCACTTAACCCCAATTGCCTCAGCAAATAAATAAATAAATTAAATTAAATTTAAAAAAAAAGAAAAATGTAATCTTCAACTCTTACCTCAATTAAAATGCAAACTTTTGGAGAATAGGAACTAACAATTTTTTTTTTACATTTTTTTTGTCTAGGTATGGAAAGTATCTTGCAGATGATACACTACATAAATATTTGTTGAATTGTATTCATGCACTATTCAAATCTTTTGTTTGCTTCCCTCTTTGCAAACACATATTTGGTAAGCCAGAGACAGAGTTAAAATCTTTAACATAGATTCAAGTGACCCACTTTTTGAGTAGAGTTATTGTGAAAGATATTTCTAGGCCAAATAACAATATGATTTAAGTGCAGTTGTTTTTAAACTTTGGTTCTAGGGGAGAAAAAGCATTAATTAGCAAAGAAGAACAAAGATTGGGTTAATGGAAAGAGAAACTACCTATATCCACCTAAGTATCTATATCTATAACTATTTGTCCTGTTTTTCCTTCCTTCCTTTTTTCCTTCCTTTCTTTCTTTCCTTCCTTCCTTCTTCCTTCCTTTTTCTTTCTTTCTTCTTTCTTTACATGCATTGGTAAGAATAAAAGTTCCTTCTGCACACCTCTGAACATTTTTATTTTGAAATTCCTTGGAAGTAACAGGAAAAACTTCATCTCTGAACAATCTTTTAAAAAGGAAAAGACTGCCTGTTTTGTTATATTTATAATAACTCCTAGTGGTTCATGTTCTTGAAAACAAGGGAAGGAGTTAAAATGCACTTTTGGAATTCTGCTTTTCTGTAGAGTAAAGCTACAATTCAAGGGGTTTTAACCAATTAATGACAAAGCCAGACTAAATTGTAATGTCTGGACTAGCTCTCTGGAAGATCTCAGTACCAGCCCAAGTCCATAAACTTAGAAGAGGAGTGAAGAGGCGGGTCTCACATGGGTGGTCAAACATGGATCGCTTTATTTCAAATTCTCTCAGCCTTATATATCCTAATACCCTTACATAACTATAGCTCACTATCTATGCCCTAACTATATGCTGTGCATGTGGAACCACATAAAAACTTGCTATTGTGTGTAAATGTCTCTCTGCCACTTGGTATCACTCTGCTTTAATTATAACACAGATTGTTACCACTCCCTGACTTTTCAGGAAGGCTGAGAGCTTTTAGGGGGACATAGGGAACCAAACCAGACACTGTCAGCAGGGTTCCTTTTACTGGATTAAAATGTCTTATACCTTGTTCAGGATCCCTCACTATCTGTAGTCCTCTACACTAAACTATGTGTAAGGTATGTTTTCTTGTTCTACTATGAGATTAAAGCCATTTTAGATTAAGTTTTAACTCCAAAAATTTATAGAAAACAATTGGAGAGTTTTTTCTGTTAATATGAGATATTAATGGAAAAACATTTTCAGCTAAAACTACCAGATAAATATGAAATTCTCTTATAAACAGACCTTTCTGGCTACAGTCAGTTATCCATGTTTTGCTTGAAATGTTATTTAAAAGTGATGAAATGAAGAATTGATTCATCTTCAGTAAAATCATTACAGTTGCCTTGACTATGAAATAATACTTTCTCTAAATGCAAAGCAAAACATGTACCTGTTCACTTATTTGCTAGGATACAAAATATCAATCCTCACTCATAAAAATTTTAGTTTTATGTAGTATTTTAGAAATAATGTTCCTATTTCTCCTCAGTTCTCCACTTTGAAATAGAAAAGAACAGTTGACTTTAAGGCAGTAGTTTACTAAATTGAATTGGAAGCAAGAAGGCAGCCCCAAGTACTCCTTCTAACTTGTGACAATAAAAATGTTAGAAATTCACCTACAAATTGAAACACTTTTCAAGGACTGATTTTTTTTTTTGAGAATGAGGAGAAAAGTGCTTCAAATAAATATCACAAACTTTCTCTTTTCTGACTCTTAGTGTGTTTGCTGCATTCAGGTACAAAATCATGAGGAAGAAATTGTGATTTAATGTCAGGACATCCTAGATTTGAAAGAACTGGGTTCAATAACCACTTCAGGTGTTTACTTACAGGCAAGTCACTTAAACTCTTTCTCATATTCCTTATGTATAAAAATAGGGCATTGGATTTCATGGTTTCTGAAGGCCTTGCACCTCTAACACAGTCTTATTAGGGCAAGAAATTGATTGTATTTCAATAAATCTGAATCAAATATGACATTTTACGAAGAGGTGGTATAAAAACTACTCAAGCTCTAAGTCAACTCTTCTTTAGAGGAAACTTTTAATTGAGTAGAATAAATGACCTCCACTCCTCTGTCTTCATCAAATATACAGAGGTTCTTATTTTGGTATTTAGTGGGACTATGGATCTGTGGATTGATTTCTAGAGACTGGCAAATGTGATAGGGAATTTGTACATCTCCATTACAACTATTTACCTTGTTCTTCAATTTTTCTAATAATATCTGTTTTTCCCTCTAGTTCATATATCCATTTTGACCTTATCTTGATAACTGGTATGGTATATTGGTCTATGTCTAATTTCTGACACAGTGCTTTCCACGTTTTCCAACAATTTTACCCAATAATGAATTTTTATCACCCAAACTCTCTTTTTAAATGTATTTATTTTAAGAAGAACAGTTTCCAGAAATGTGGGGAATTCCTGATGAGAAACTTCTTCAATAAAAGCAGATAAGCACATTTTCAGTAATTTGGAATTTTAGAGTTTCCTAGAGTACTAAGGGTTTAAGTGATTTGTATAGGGACATGTAGCCATTAGGCAGCTAGCAGGTATAGTAGTTAATGTGCTAGAACTTGACTTTGGGAAGACTAATTCAAATGCAACTTCAAACACCAGTTGTGTGACTTTGGACAAATCATTAGCAAATTACTGTTTGCCTCAGTTTCCTTACCTCTGAAAAGAGGAGTGTAGAGTACTTAGGAATATGCAAGTGAGATGATAATTATAAAGTACCTGGCACATAGTAGACTCTGAATCAATACTTGTTCTTATCCCTAGTATGTGTCAGAGGCAAAGCTTGACTCCAAGTCTTTCTCAGTCCTAGAGTTATTGTCTTTCAACTATGATACAATGCCTCACATGCTTTTTTAAAAATTAATATCATCATGATCCTCTCAATCAATCAGACTTAAAACCTTTTATTATTTCATTCTTACTCCTTCCTCACATGCCACACACAATCAAATGCTAACTTATTCTAGTTTTACACACATAAAACCTATCACATTCACCCCTTTCCCTTCACAACACTACATTATTCAGGCCTTCATCAGCTCATGATTAGGCTTTTCTAATACCTTCTAAATTGATTTATTAATCTTATTTTCCATTCTCTAATCCTTCCTTCATTCTGCTGACAAAAATCTTCTTCCCTTCCCTTTGTTTAGGGAGAGAGTAAATCACTTCAATTTTCTTCAGTTTACTTTTGCTATATTTTATTAGTTCTATTGGATTTAATTATTATCTCAAGAAGGGGATTTACAGATCTCTTTAATTGAGTTCTTGCCTCTCCCCCAAGCCCTTGTCTCATATCTCCAACTATCATTATTCTTGAATATGTCATATAGACTTTATGAAAGTGCACTTTATGAAAAACAGAACTCACTCTTCCTTTAACCTTATTCACTACCTGTTGAGGAAACCACTATCATCTGTGTTACACAGAATGGAAATCTAAGACTCATCCTCGACTGTTTATACTCTCTCACTCCATCTTTCTCAGTTCCAATCAGTTTCCATGTTCTAGTGATTCAAACTTCTCAACATCTCTCAGATATTCTCCCCTCCCTCTTGACACTCACTCCTATCACTATGGTATAAAACCTCAATACTTAACTCAAATATTTAATAGCTTTATCACTTCTTTTTTTTTACCTTTTATGTCTTCCACAGTTCAGTCCATCTTCAAATCAGACATAAAGTGATCTTCCAGAAGTCCAGATCTGATCATGACATTACCAATTTAAATAAAATTCAGTGGTTATTGCCTAAAAAAATTCATTGTACTTAAATCCCTTCATACCTGATGCTTTGCCATTTCTCTATTCTTCTTATTCCTTAGTATCATCTACAAATGGTATGGTGTAATGATTCTGGTCATCTTGTTCTTGCTCAAAATTCTCCTTCTCCTGATACTGCATTTCCACTGGTTTTCCCCCAGCCCCACTGCTTGGAATCTTCTCTTGTTTTCTCTTTTTTTGTGTCCTCTAAATTCAATTACAATTATACCTTGTATAATAAATCTTTCTTGATCCTCTTATTACTTTGTCTCTGTGACTATCTCCAATTTATCCCGTATTTGTCTGTTTGCATATAATTTTTCATGCTATCTTCTTATACTAGACATTGAGCTCCTTAAAAGTAGATACTTATAGAGTTTTGGCCAGTGTTTTGTTTGTTTGTTTTTGTCTATTCTCAAAGCTGGTAGATACCTAATAAACACTCAGTGACTTGAGGTGGTTGTTGTTCACTAGTTTCTGACTCTTCATTAATTCCACTAGAAAATATCTGAGTCTGGATTTGAACTTGGGCCTTCCTCAATCCAGGTCTGATATTATATCCAATGCACCACCTAGCTATCCTATTTGGTATTTAAGATGTAAAGCAAATGCATGGATGACAAAAGGAATCCCAAGCAGTTGAAATGAGAAAGGAGAGAATCTAAGTCATGGTTAATCATCTGTGCAAAGGCACAGAAGATTAGCAGGAAATTCTGGAAATTCTGAAAAGAACAAATGTTGTATATATCTATGTTGAGATATGAAATGGAGCCTTTATGCTCACAATGTGGGAGTTAAGAAGGAAGCATGTCACACAATCATTGGGAGCCTGCAGCTCTATCTCTCTGTGAACAGAGATCTGATGATGTTCAGTGAGCTGGAGCAGATTCATCACAGAAATAGACATTGAACAAAGATCATGAAACTCTTATGTAGCCCTGGGCATATGCTCAAGGTTATACATTACTCAGCCAGGGTGTCAGAAAATGATGAGTAATGCCAACACATAACACAGAAGGTCCATTTTTCTTCTGTTTATATTGGGAAGAATTTACAATCTAGGTTCTTGCTTAGTTCAAAGAAAAAGGCTTTGAGCATATATTTAGCTAAAGCAGATCAGCAGATGTACAGGTGCGGCAGAAAGTGAAATAAGCAGAGGCAAGAGAGCAAGTGAAATTATGAAAGGCTTCAACTGGGACCTACCAAAGCTGGAGAACACATTAAAATGAAAGCAAGAACAAAAGCCCTCAAGCTTATTTCTAAAAATAAGGAATGAATTATATTAATGCATGATTGACCTCAATTAAATAGAACCATGGGGCAAAAGGAAACCTTAGAAGGTCACTCAGTATGTTCAGAGAATCTAAATTTAAAGAGGACTTCACAATAATCTAGTCATACTTCTAACTGAAAATAGGGAGTCTCTTGACATTGTCCTTGAAAAAAATAGTCATCTAAACTCTGTTCAAACCATTCTGGTAAAGGGAAGTTTGACTATTCAATCAAGGAAGTCATAAGGTCTTAGATACAGAGGAATATAGAGCTTAAATTGGTACAGAGGTTTACCTGTATAGCTCTCATTTTTCAGGAGAGAAAACTGAGATGCTGGAAAATTAAGTGGCTCATGCAGTAAGCAGCATCACAGGAAGAACTAAGCCTAGATGCTCAGATTCATGGAATAGTGATTCTCCCCCTGTCACTTTGGAATTCATTAAAGCCCATCTGTTCTATTTTCAAATAGCTTTTTTTTAAACAAGACACTTTTTTGCAAGGCAATTAGGGTTAAGTGCTCAGGGTCACACAGCTAGTAAGTGTTAAGTGTCTGACATCTGATTTGAACTCAGGTCCTCCTGACTCCACGCCTGGTGTTCTATCCATTGTGCCATTATGTTAAGTCAAAATCTACTTCCCAGAGTATGATTGTGGGAAGAAGGCAGAGGAAGTCAGAAAATCCCAAGTGCTGCAGATTCACCCCACAAACAAAAGAAAATTGCTTCACAGGGTGAATGAAAATCAGTAAAAAACAAATAAAACTTGGAACAGAACAGGGGTACTCTTGGGGGAAGAGAACTGGAGAAGATCTGAAGAAAGAACTCAAGACCAAGGTCTGGCTTGTGTCAAGCACAAGCAACACCAGGCTACCTCGACTGATACAGTAAATTGAGGGCTCTGGGGATACCTGAGTTCAGAGGTTGCCTCAGATGGAACCAAAGGGATTTTCATTTTCTAGACATTTCTAGACAGTATGAGTCCAGGCCTGAGTCTTAGAAAATTGAGGGAATCTCTGCTGTTAAGGAATACCAGACCCATTGTGCTGCAGAGAAATGCCCTGTATGAGAATGAACCAGCAAACCAGTAGTGCAGAAATAATGGGGCAGGAACTCTGCTGGCTGCAGGCCCTTACAGAGGGTGGAGTTTTGGGTTTTTGATTCCAGAGGGGAAAGCAAAAAGAAAATAAAACTCAAGGACTAGAAGGGATTATAGTAATAAATTCTCATTTTAAAAAATGACCTAGCAAAGGAAAAATAACTAGTTAGGAAAAACAAGAAGATTATTGAAAGAAAGTCAAGCAACTGGAAAAAGAGATTCAGAGTATTAAAGAAAAAAGAAAATGACTATTTGAAAACTAGAATGGATGAGGAGAAGCCAGTGAAGTTATAGACCAAGAAATAATAAAATAAAATATGAATAATGAAGAAATGAAAGAGAATGTGAAACATCTTATAAGAAATACAACAGATCTGTAGAAAAGATAAAGATAAAGCATAAGATTAATTGAACTACTTGAAAGCTATTACCAAAAAAAGAACATTGATATAATAATACAAGAAATAATTTTTTAAAATTGTCCTGAAGTGACAGAATAAGAGGCAATGTAGAAATAGAAAAAATCCAACTATACCCATTTCAAAGAGATCCTAAAAGGGAAATATATAGGAACATCAATACTAAATTCAGAAGACTCCAGATCAAAGAGAAATTTTTATAAACAACTATAATAACAAAGCAATTCAATTATGCTGGAGCTACAATACAATTATACAGAATTTGTCTATGGATATAATAAAAGACCTCAGTTCCTAGAAAAGTACATATCAGCAGACAAAATAAATGGCATTACACCCTAAAATGTTATATCCAGAAAATTTAAACAAAATATTCAGTAAAAAGGGTATATTTATTGAACTCTCCTAGGACTTTCTCTCAAACAAATCTGAACTCAATAGAAAATTTAATATATAACTGCCAACATCAAAGACTAATCACAAGGGAGTCAATAAGGACAAAATTTTTGTGTTTTATACTTGAAATTTTAAACAATATGCCTAAGAATAATTGATATTTATAATTGACTAGGCCAAAAGAAAGATTAGGGTAGAGCTAAATATGAGATGATTCAAAAAAGCAAAATTCTATAGGAAAAGGTAAAAATAATAATTATTTTATATGGATGAAATATGAGGAATTATATGGGGAAGAAGAACTGGGAGTTCTGAAAATCTATTCACATTGGGAATAAGTTTAGTAGGAAAATCAGCATTCATATGTGTGTGTTTGCATGTTTGTGTGTGTATGTGTGTATTAGAGAAGCTATCCCACATGTTTATATGGACTATTTGTGTCTAACCTATGGCAGAGCATTCCAAGCTCATATTCATCTGAGCAGTCACACTCAAACACTATGTAACTTGACTCTAACATAGTGATGTCATTTTGGTCCTCTTTGAAAATGAAGTACAACAACCAATTAATATACATACATACATACATACATACATAAACACACACACATATACACACTTCATGAAGGTTATAGCATTCTCCAAAATCTATAAAGAAACAAGGCAGTGGGAATAGGATAAAATAAGGTGGAATATAGAAGAGTGTTTAGATTAATGGGAATGGCATAAGGTGTGTAGATCAATGAGAGTAGTATGAAGAGGGAGGAAAAAAAAAGGAGAAAATATAAGGGAAATATCTATGATGGAGCAGGGAAATAGGTAGCTAGTCAAGTTAAGGATTAGAATTCAAGTAAAAGAGTTAGCATGGATAGGATGTGAGAAATAGTCACAAACACAATAAAAATGATTAAGCATAGAATTTATTAGAAAAAAATGGTGATCATAAATCTCAGACAAAGTCAAATTTAAAGATTCAGTAAAGAGAGAAACCAATATTATGTCCATTATATTAATATTAATATTTTAGATGCATATGTATGTATATATATATGTATATATATGCAAATTTGTATATATATATATATATATTTGAATATGTACACATAAATATGTCCATTATTAACTGTACCTTACTTGGGGAAGGTATGGGGGAAGGAAAGGGAAAAAAAAATTAAGTGAAAAATGCATTGCAGAGAACAAAGAAAAATCTACAAGGAAGCAAAGAAAAGATGGACAGTTATTAATACAATGTTGTCTATTATTATATATTTTCTTGAAATGAAGTTTATTCTTGCTTATTTTGAATCCTCCCTGATGTTCTTCTCACATGTTTTTTTTTTTTTTTTTGGTCTATTTCCTTTTTTTCTATTTTTGCATTTAAGTTTAATATAAATAAATACATTAAAAAAGCTGCTTCCCTTTAGCTTCCACTCATTGAATCTGTATCCAAATATTAGATTTGGAACCAGAAGAAGAGTATTTACTATGTATATAAGTATACATATAAGTAAGTTATTCAGCCTCCCAAGGACTCAATCTTTTCACAATTAAAATAATATTAGTTGTGTTTACATATTTACTATAACTATCAATCAATACTTACAGTGTCACTTTCAATTAATAAGTATTTTGTTGAGTACCTTAATTGTCAGACACTATAGTATAATTATTGTATATCTGAATTTACAAATGAGTAAATTCATATACTAACTAGACTTACATTCTATTGAGGGAATACGTCATGTTCACAAATAAATAAGCATAGTCAGTCACCTAATTAGGGGAGAGCATGTTTGCTTTGTGTCAGGCACTGTACTAAATAACTTTTACAAAAGGGTTTGCAAAGGTGAATGTTAAAAGCTCTCTTTGCATGTATTTAAAAATATACCATAATGGGGGAAAACAAAAACACTGTAAGGTAGATATTATTATTTTTTTCCCATTTGTATTTGAGGAAATTGAGGAAAAAGATGTAAGATTACTTGCCTAAGAAAGTCAGCCTGAAAAAGCTGGGATCTAAGCTGAGAAACTTTAAGAAATCAGGGAATCTAGGAATAAGAGTTGATGAAAGACAACAAAAGATGTCCTTGAAAGAAGTTAAAGAAGCATGAGGTCAGCCTGGAAGACATCAAATATAAATTTATGAAGTCAGAACAGAACATGGACTATTTCATGTGAAGAACAGCAAGTACAACTTGAGAGCTGAAAAGATCATTTAACATTTATCCCCATGATGAATGGATGTTGTCAGATTTCCATCAAAATTAACAAGAAAAAATCAAAAAGTCTAGTGGAAGCCCAG
>JAJPUD010014878.1:28758-39439 GCA_023553655.1 Myrmecobius fasciatus
AAAAAAAAAAAAACAAACATTTTACATTCTGACTTCTCTTCCTCCTGTCCATAATCCCCCATACAATGAGAAGGAAATCAATATGATATAAATGATACTTATAAAGTCAAAAAAAATTTTTTTTTTCCATGTTAGTTATATTGGGAAAAAAAGCAAGAAACCTAAGAAAACATATACTTCGAAATGCTCTGAGTTTACCAGAGGTATTTTAGGAAGTAGATAACATTTTTGATCTTTGGCTGTAGTCTAGGATCATAGTATTTATTGATCATGATATCTAAAACTTTAAAATATGATTATTGTTACAATGTTTGTTGCTGTTTTAATTTTTGACTGGGTATGTTCACACTACCAATTTCATAAGTCTTTTCAGATTTTTTTCTGAAACCATTCTGCCAATTATTTCTAATAGTTTTATTATATTTGATTACAGTTATGTAACACAAATTATAAAGCTATTCCCCAACTCTTTGCCATGAGAAAAAAGCTGCTATGAGGATTTTTGTAAATATAAGTTCTTTTCCATTGATATTTTTGGAATACAGATACAGTAGTGCTATTTCTTAGTCATAGAATATATGCAGTTTTAGTACCCTTTGGACATAGTTTCAAATCATTTCCCAGAAGGGTTATGCCAGTTCACCACACCACCAGGAATGACCTAGTATTTCTATTTTTCTACATCCCCTCAAGAAATTATATATATATTTTTTTCATTTCTATCATGTTATTCTATCTAATATCTATGAGATGTTATATCAATCATTTTAATTTGTATTTCTCTAAACAATAGAACATAAAAATTCGAAACACTTTCTTATGACTATTGATAAATTTGATTTCTTCTGAAAACTCTCTGTTCATAATCTTTGACCATTCATCAATAGAAAAAATCATTTTAAAAATGACTGGTCTAATTCCATGTATATTTGAGAAATAAGACCTTTACTACAGAAACTTTCTCTAAACTTCCTGCCTTCAAGTTGTTGCTTGATTTGTAATGTTGGCTGCATTAATTTTGTTTTGGCAAGACATTTTTTTAATTTTTTTTTTTAATTTCATGTCATTAAAATTATATGTTTTACTTTCAGTGATTTTCTCTATCTCTTATTTTGCCATGAACTTTTCCCTTGCCAATAGATCTTAAAGATATGTGTCTATGCTCATATAATTTGCATGTGATGTCATATTTAATATCAAAATAATTTATCCATTTTGACCTTGTCTTGGTCTGTGGGGGGAGACATTGGAGTATGCCTAATTTTTGCCACGTTGCTTTCTAGTTTTCCCAGAAAACTTTTTTTTTCCAAATAGTGAGATTTTGCCTCAAAGCTTGGCTTTAGGTGTTTATAAATACTATATTACTATGGTCATTAATTACTGTTCATTGTGTTTATATCATCTTCCTCTAATTCACCACTCATTTCTTAGTCAGTTCTAGAATATTTTCATGATTACTACTTTGCAGTATAATTTGAAATCTGTTACTCCAAGTCTACCTTCCTTCACATTTTTTCCTTTACTTACCTTGATAATCTCCATCTCTTTTTCCTTCCACATTGATTTCATTACTATTTTTCTATCTTTATAAGGTAATTATTTGATAGTTTATTGGCATAGTACTAAGTAAATTAATTTAGGTAAAATTGTCATGTATTATTAAATTGCCTCAGTCTATCTTTGAACAATTAATATTTCTCCAAATGTTTAGATAGTTTTTATTTCTTTGAGAAAAACTTTATATTTCTGTTCATATAGTTTCTGGTTTAGTTTTATCAAGTACACTCCCAAGAATTTTATAAAGTCTGCAAGTTATTTTAAACAGAATTTCTTTTTCTATCTCTTTTTGTTGGATTTTGTTTCTAACACATAAACATGATGATGATTTTTGTGTGTTTATTTCATACTCTGAACTTTGCTAAAGTTGATAATTATTTCAAATAATGTTTAGTTATTTATCTAGGATTCTTTATGTATAATATCATGCCCTCCTCAGACTGGTAGTTTTGTTTCCTCGACATAGTTTCAAATCATTTCCCAGAAGAGTTATGACAGTTTTTTTTTTGTCTTATAGGTATGGTAACATTTTACTTCAAATTTAATAATGGTAAAAATGGACATCTTTGTTTCACTCTTTTCTCATTGGGAAGATTTCAATTTTGTCATTGTTACACAGACACTCACTAATAGTTTTTAGATAAACTCTACATATTATTTTAATAAATGCTCCATTTATTCCTATGCCTTCTCATGTTCAATGGAGTGAGGTTATATTTTGTCAAAACATTTTTACCCTATAACCATTGATATAATCAAAATTTATTCATCTTTGGATAATTTTTTCATTGCTATGCTAAAGTTTTATCTCTGATTATGTATCAGTACAATGTATTCATATTCCTTATTTTCTTTTGAATCTGCTGGACAGCTCTATTTGCAGTGACATTCATTTCATAGAGCCTTATTCTTTTCATTTCTTAAAATTATTTGTGAATAAGTTAATAGGACATCATTTTGAGATACCATAAGATATCATATAATGAGTCATTCATGAATAATCTTCTCTTAGAGGCTTTGGGAAACTAACTATGATTTGTTTTCTGCTTTCTGATTATGTTCTGATATTTGGTTATATGTCCTGATATCTCATTATGTCCATTAGTACATTCATGATTCTACCTCATATAAATTTATGATGACACATTAATTTCCTCCCTTCATTTCTACTTACCCCAGTGAGAACTTATTCTTCAGGTTATAAGTTAAATTGATTTTGCATGATTAATATTGGTACAATGGATCTTCACATTTTATTGAGTTACTTCAAAACCTTTTAGAATATATGTGAGAAGCTAATTTCAAATTGAAATTTAAATATTTAAAAACTTTTTCATCCATCTGTGGCTTCAGATTTTATTTTCTCTGAATTTATTTTACATCTTCCTCCTCTTGCTTTTATCTTCCTAATCTCAGTTTATCAGCAAAGATATATTAAGCACCCCAAGTTGAAATGATGTAGTGGATTGAGATATTTTCAGTCTCAAGAAAAGGTAATGTCAAGTCCTTCGTCAGGTACATAATGACTATTTGACTTTGGACAAGCAACTTACATTTCAGTGCCCCAGAAATTGCATATAACTCTAAAAATTACATAGTAAATGCTGAAATGTAATCATAAGGGAATTTTGTCTATTAATATTCCTATAAAAATTAAAACATATCTAGTGCTGCTTGTCCTAAATATATCAAACCTGTATCCCCTTTAGCCCTTGTCTCTTGTGTACTTTCTAGAAGAAAGATGTGGAGAGATAAGGCAGAGAATATAAAGAGTATTAAAATAAGAAATTGTAAATAATTTTTAAAAAGCATTTTTGGAGAATACATTTTTCTCAATAAGCTATGCTAAATGACATACATGATTCCTGTTTTTCAGATGTATATTATGTTTGGACCTTCAATGAACATCCCTTGCCTGTCCAGGAGAACAGGCGGAGATTTATTTCTCAAGAAACAGGAAACCTATATATTGCAAAAGTGGAGCCATCAGATGTGGGAAATTACACTTGCTGTGTAACAAACATGGAAGCCCAAAAACGCATCCAAGGGCCACCTACTCCATTAGTGCTGCGTAATGATGGTAAGATAATAAACATTTTTAATTGGAACTTTGAAAAATTAAAGTTCATATGGAGGAAACAACATAAACAGGTCACAAATCAAAGTCTTTTATGTAACTTCTTTTCCAATTCTGTGCTTTTCTCCTTTTTTATAGCATAAACATTTGGCCAGTAAAAAGTGAAAAATAAGTTCATGTTCAAGGTCCATGAAATTATATTATGCAAAGAACCAAAAAAAAGACAAATTAAATAACTATCTTCCAAAGGAAGAAAAAAATAAAAAGAAATATAATTATTCAGATTATTTTGATTGCTCTAAAAACATACATTCAAAGTGTAATTTGACAAATTTTATAACTACAATTCAAGTCAGGGCTGATATGTGAATCAAAGAACTAGAAAATCTAAGAGAATCATTGAAGTGGGGAAAAATAACAACATCACATTGACTCCTTAATTAAATGTTCTCAGTAGGAAATGTAGAACTAGAGAGACGGTAAATTTTGTGATTAGAGCCCACACTTACATTGTAATCCCTCATACTGTTTTCAAAGAAGTTAGAACAGGGAAGAACTGAAATATAAAAAAGCATTGATTCTAAGCTGTGATTCCTTATTCCATCCTTCATTTCTTATAGCACACTTTTATTGACTTTGGTGATTGCTAGTAAATACAAAGAATTTTAAAAATGCAACTTTGGTTGGCTTGATTTACAGGCCCACTTCTTCCACAATTCATTCCTTTTTCACATTGTAGAAGATTTTGTGGGTTCTCAAGGAAGGGTAGCCTAAAAGCCCATGTAACAGTTATTCAGTTAGTGTGGTTTTCATTCTATACTCTTTCTTGTCCCCCCATTCAATTTAATATGCTACATATTATATCACTTTGTTCCCTTAAGTACAAATTTAGAGTATAATATAAATAAATTAGATTCAGTAAACTTGCGATAGAAAAAAATAGAAAGTATCCCATTTTAAGAGTGGATCTTCATTTCCACTTCAGAGTCACAAGGGGCTTTAAATTTAATTGTGCTTGAGAAATTCTTCAATATAATATACCTATAGAAATTTATTGATCCTTTGAATCAGAATATCATGAAAGTTCATTTTTTCTATGCTTCCTTCCTTCTTTTCATCCCTGCTTCCATTGTTATATTCTTACTTCGTTTCCCACCTACTTTCCTTCAATATTTCTTTCTTTATTTTTTCTGAGTCTTTCCTTCCTTGTTTCTGTCCTTTATTTCTTCCTTCTTTCTTTCTTTCCTTCCTTCCCTCCCTCTCACTTTTTTCTTTCTTTCTTTCTCTCTTTCTTTCTTTCTCTCTTTCTTTCTTTCTTTCTTTCTTTCTTTCTTTCTTTCTTTCTTTCTTTCTTTCTTTCTTTCTTTCTTTCTTTCTTTCTTTCTTTCTTTCTTTCTTTCTCTTCTCTCCCCTCCTTGTTCTCCTTGGTATTTGCTTTCACTTTTTATTTAAAATGAGGTGATAGAAATTAAACACTTCCAAACTTATATATATATATATGTATATATATATATACTTATAGAAAGACAAATATTCAGGTATCAGTAAATTGAAAGTCATATCTTACTGTATATGAAACTTCTGTTCTGATCTCCAGTAGTGATACAAATGGAATGTGGAATGCTAGCTATTTTGATGTTTAACAGGTGTGATGGGGGAGTATGAACCAAAGATTGAAGTACGTTTTCCTGAAACAGTGCAAGCAGCGAAAGGTTCAACTGTAAAATTGGAGTGTTTTGCTCTTGGAAAGTAAGGTTCTTTTTTCCCTTAATTTATATATATTCTCTTTTATCAGAACTTTTTAAGGTTAGTTGTATCTCTAAATAGATTGCAAAACTGATTCAATAAATGCATTTATTTAAAAAAGCATTATTAAATGTCTAATAAGTACTGTGCTAAGAGAGAGAGATGAAATGAGGGGAAAAAAGACAATATCTGTTTCCACAGAATTTAAATTCTATTGGTTGAGAAAAAGCATGAACAGACAGAAATTATATCCCGAACACACATACATAAAGATATACACAAATATTTATATGCACATGTGTATACATATATACATGTATTCATGTATATATAGAAATGCATGCATACATATACATATAATAGAAACATTTAAGAACAGCAGTATATTTTGATTGAAGCTAAGTATTTCTAATATTCTACAATTAAGGCTTTTCTTTCTGTATATCAGTACACACACAAACACTCATGCAAATATATCTACATAGGTGTGTATGCATATTATATATTCATATATAATGCAAATTATATATGCTAAATGTTATAATATAACACTATTATAAATATATTTTTCTTGTCCAGCCATTTTCAGTCACATATGACTCTTCAGATCCCCAAAACCCCAAGTGTTTTTTTGGCAAAAATACAGAACAAACAAAAATCACTGAATTGACTTGACATTTCTTTCTCCAATTCATTTTACAGGTGAGCAAAACTAAAGCGATCAAGATTAAGTGTCACAGGTTCATATATCTGAAGCTAGATTTGAACTCAAGAAGAGGAGTCGTATCACAGGCCCAACACTTTTAGGCTTGTCACCTAGTTGCCCTACATAATAAATAGACTTGTAACACACACACACACACACACACACAGACATATCTTATGTATTTTGAAAATAATATTTTCCTCTCAGCAGGGAAAGAATTGTACTTATATAGAATAGTAGGTGAAGTTAGTAAACCTTCCAGGTCTCCCTTTATTGCAAAATGTCTTGTTGTAATTATCCAGAAATGAATTGTCTATAGTGTCTAATCTTTTTCAAAAATAGACAAAAATTATTTTGTAAAACAAGCAAATTTGCATATTTCTGAACTGAATATTCAAAGACTTTTTCTGTTCAATTGTTGGTAATATTGGAGCTGATTTTTTAAAGCTTAGATATATTCATGATTTATGATTTCACTAATGTGTTCATGAGTGGAAACCTGTACACATCATAACTTTCCAACCTTCATCTTTGAGATTTTCTTACACTTTATTTTTATCCTTAAATCTTAGAAAGAGTAATGGAGACACTTGTTTTTCTTTTTTTTTTCTTTTTATATCTGTAGGAGCATTGTTATTTTCTTAGAACATTCAATGATGGATCCCTTCATCTACCATCTCTCTTTTTATATACATAACTCTAAAAAGCAATAGTTGATTTCAAGTCAGAAGAACTTCATTCTAACCATTGATTTCTAATAACTATTATGTGAGTTTTGGTAATTCACTTAAAGATCTAGGCCACAGAAAACTCTTCTGTTATCTAAGTTTTTGAAATACCTTATTTTAAATCCCTTCAAATTATTAATATTATAACCTTAGTATGTCATACTGGCCCAATTCCTGTTTGGAGACAACAAATACAAAGTAAGCATGGAGTAAGGAAATTGTTGTTCTGGCATTTCAGGTATGCTTAACTTTTTGTGACCATTTGGGTTTATTTTGGCAAAGATACTGGAGTAGATTGTCATTTCTTATTCCAGCTCATTTTATGGATGAGTAACTGAGGCAAATAGAGTTAAGTAACTTGCCCAGGGTCACAAAATTAGTAAATATGTGTGGTCAAAGTTGATCTCAGGAAAATGAATCTTCTACATGCTAGGCCTGACACTTAGGAAGATGCTTTAAATTCTTGTTTAAATAAATTAATAACCATATTATAACCCTGGGAAAGTCACTTACACAAATAAGATAATAATAGCATCCATCTTCCCAGGTTGTTTTGAGAATCAATTGAGAATTAAAATATGTGTATATGTGTGCATATACACATATGTGATATGTGTTTAATAGTCATATACACACATGCATACGATATATGCATGTACACTTACACACTATATATATTTAATTTCATTAGTCACATGTAAAAACATCATTTTTTTTGTTTGTACAAGGATATTCTTTTTTATTTCCTTAAGAATCATGTCAAGAGAGAAAATAAGAACAAAAAGGAAAATTTCAAGAGGAAAAAAAGAGAAGAAAAAGAAAAAAAATGAACATAGCATGTATTGATTTACAGTTAGTCTCAATAGTTCTTTCTCTTGATGTGGATGGTGTTTTCTATCTAAACATTATTGAGAATGCTTGGATCCTACAGAACAGATATGAAAGAGACACCAATTTACTGAAAAACAAAATTAGCAAAATGGATAAAGTATGCAATGAACAAATTTTCCAAATACAAAAGGAGATAAAAAGAAGGTAACTGAAAAAATACATTAAAAATAGAATTGAACAAATGGAAGTAAATGAATCAATAAGATTTCAAGAATCAAACAAAAACAAAAAAATTAAAAAGTAGAAGAAAATATGAAATGTCTCCTAGAAAAAAATACCTGACTTGGAAAATAGATGTAGGAGAGATAATCTAATGATTATTGGATTTCTTGAAAGCCATGATGAAAAAAAGAATCTAGACACTATGTTACAGGAAATCATGAAAGAAAATTTCCTTGATGTTTTAGAATCAGAAGGTAAAACACCCATCAAAAGAATTTTCCGATCACCTCCTTAAAGAGAACCCCAAATTAAATCCTCAAGGAATATCATGGCTAAATTTCAGGACTATTGTACCAAGGAAAAGTTATTGCAAGCAGCTAGAAAGAAACAATTCAAATACTGACGAACTATAATTAGATTAAGCAAGAAATTAAACTTGGTTCCACATTAAAGGATCAAAGGGCCTAGAATCAGATATTCTGAAAGGCAAAGGGACTTGGATTGCAGCCAAGAATGAGCCACCCAGCTAGAATGAGCATTATCTTCCAGGGAAGAAGATGGACATTTAATGATATAGGTGAATTTCACCGATTTTTAGTGAAAAGACCAGATCTGAACAAAAAATTTGACCCCCAAACACAGAACTCAAGAAAAGCATAAAAAGGTAAAAAGGAAAGAACTTTTGAGAACTATATTTCTACTAGGGGTATATTTAAAGAACAGGGGTATAATTTGATTTCACTTTGATAAATTTAAAAAGGTAGAAGGGGTATCATACTGGAAAAAGAGAGAAAAGGAAGTAAAATTAAGTTTAGAAAGGAGGTAAAATAAGGTAAAATCTCATGAAGAGGCAAAGAAAACCTAATATAATTGACGGAAAGAAGGGAGGGTGATGAGCATTGTGTGAATCTTAATCTCATCAGATTGGGCTCTAAAAGAGCATGTCAGACACATTTGGTTTCACAGAGAAACTTGTCCCTCCTTATAAGGAAGTGGGAGGGAAAGGATGAAAAAAAAAGGGAAAGACTAATAGAAGGGAAAATAAAAGAATTAGGGGAAAGGTGTTAAAAAGGGGGAGGGACTATAAAGGGGAGAGGACTGTTTGAGGGAAGTGGTCATCAAAAGCAAAATACTGGGGAAGGGGAAGGGAGAAATGAGAAAGGAAAGAGAAAAACATAACTTTAGGTAAATAAGATGGCAGAATATACAGAATTAGTTTAATTGTGAATGTGAATGGAATGAACTATCCCATAAAACAGAAGCAGATAGCAATCTGGATTAAAAGCTAGAATCCTACAATATGTTGTTTACAAGAAACATATCTAAAGCATAGAAATACATACAGAGTGACAGTAAACAGCTGTAGCAGAATCTATTATACTTCAGGTATACAAAAAAAAAAGAAGCAGGGGTAGCAACCTTGATTTCAGATCAAGTGAAAGCAAAGATAGATCTACTTAAAATATAGTTTCTTACACTATCACTTAAAAGAGATAAGGTAGGAAACTATATTTTACCAAAGGGTACCATATATAATGAAGCAATCTCAATACTAAAGATATATGCACCAAGTAGTATAGCATCCAAATTTCTAGAGGAAGTTAAGAGAGATGCAAGAAGAAATAGACAGGAAAACTATACTAGTGGGGGATCTCAAACTTGCTCTCTCAGAATTAGATAAATCAAATCACAAAATAACAAAAAAGGTAGGGAGGTAAATAAAATGTTAGAAAAGTTAGGTATGATAGATCTTTGGAAGAAATTGAATGGAGACAGAAGGGAGTTTACATTTTTTCTCAGGGGTTCATGGAATGTATACAAAAAATGAACATGTTAGGGCACAAAAACCTCAAAATCAAATACAGAAAGTCTGAAATAGTAAATACATCTTTTTCAGATCATGATGCAATAAAAATCACATGCAATATAAGGCCAGGAGAAAATAGACCAAAAGTTAATTGGAAATTAAATAAATTAATTGTAAAGAATGAAGGGTTGAAAAAGAAAATCATAGACACAATCAATGAGAATGACAATAATGAGACAACATACCAAAATTTGTGGGATATGGCCAAGTGGTTATAAGGGGTAATTTTATATTGCTAGATGCTTACTTGCATAAAATAAAGAAAGAGAAGATTAATGAATTGGGTTTACAATTTAAAAAGCTAGAAAAAGAACAAATTAAAAAAAAACTCAATTAAATACCAAACTGGAAATTCTGAAAATAAAAGGGGAGATTAATAAAAAGAAAAATAATTAAACTATTGAATTAATAAATAAAATTGAGCTTGTTTTATGAAAAAAACCCAACAAAATAGCTAAGCCTTTAGTTCATTTAATTAGAAATAGGAAAGAGGAAATTCAAATTGTTAGTCTAAAAAATGAAAAGGGAGAACTTTCCACCAGTGAAAAAGAAATTAGAGAAATAATTAGGAATTACTTTGCTGAATTTTATGCCAATAAATTTGATAATCTAAATGAAATGGAGGGATGTCTACAAAAATATAGATTGCCCAGGTTAACAGAAGAGGAAATAAATTATTCAAATAGCCCCATTTTAGAAAAAGAAATAGAACAAGCTATTAATCAACTCCCTAAGAAAAAATCTCCAGGGCCAGATGGATTTGCATGTGAATTCTACCAAATATTGAAAGAACAATTAATTCCAGTACTATATAAACTATTTGAAAGAATAGGGAAAGAAGGTTTACTACCAAATTCCTTTTATGATACAGATATGTCCTGATAGCTAAACCAGGTAGGGTGAAAACAGAGAAAGAAACTATAGACCAATTTCCCTAATGAATATTG
>JAJPUD010014879.1:0-39437 GCA_023553655.1 Myrmecobius fasciatus
TTCCTTCCATCTAGGAGAGGGGTGGGGACTAGGAGGGAAAAATTTGCAACAGAAAGCTTTGTAATGGTCATTTTTGAAGAATTACCCATACATATGTTTTGCAATTAAAAAGCCTTAATAAAAAAAAAGAGCAGATCAAAAGCCATAAAAACTTGAGCAAAAATACAAAAAGAACTCTCACCATAGGCAGCTTTTCTGGAGAAACCTTCAAATCCTGAGATTTCTAAAGGCAAATTAATTCCAGATGAAGTCCCAAAGGGAGATAATAGCTGGTCTCCATTTCACAAGGATTTCTTGGAAGATTTCACAAAAATTAGGAAAGGAAATGAGATTTTTGCACTAAGAGATGGGAAAAAGCATTATAACTCCTTATAAAATAGACTTGATGAAATGGAAAAAAAGCATGTAACTCCTTCCACAATATATATGAAAAAGATACCAATTCATTGAAAAACAAAATTTGTGAAATGTAAAAAATGCAATGAACAAAACAATTCAATTGGTCAAGTATAAAAGGAGCTAAAAAAAAGCTAACTGAGGACAATAAAACACTTAAAAATTAGAATTAAACAAATTGAAGTGAATGACTCAATAAGGCTTCACAAATCAGTGAAAAAAAATGAAAAAAATAGAAGAAAAACTGAAATAACTCAAAGGAAATAACAACTCACCTAAAAATTAGATCGAGGAGAGACAATCTAAGTATTACTGGAATTGCTGAAAGCCATTATGGAAAAAAAAAAAAAAAACTTAGACATCGCCTTACAGGAAATCATAAAACTTTCCTCATGTTGTAGCATCAGAAGGTTAAATAACCATGGAAAGAATTCACCAATCACCTCTTGAAAGAGACCCCAAAATGCAGCAAGAGATACAAAAAGAAATTTCATTCAAAGTAACTGCTAATAGTATAAAATATTTGGGAATCTTTCTGCCAAGGGAAAGTCAGGAACTATATAAATAAAACTACAAAATACTTTCCACATAAAATCAGATCTAATCAATTGGAAAAACATATCAAGTATTCTTGGATACACTAAGTAAATATAGTAAAAATGACAATACTACCTAAAATAATTTATTCATAATCAAACTCCCAAGGGATTATTTTACATACATAGAAAAATAATAAAAAAATTATATCTGGAAGAACAAAAGATCAAGAATTTCAAGGGACTTAATGGAAAAAAAATGCCAATGAAGATATGCCAGACCTAAAACTATATTATAAAGCAGTGGTCATCAAAACCATTTGGTACTGGCTAAGAAATAGTGTTGTCAATTAGTATAATAGGTTAGGATCACAGGACAAAATAGTGAATAACTATAGCAATAACCATGGCAATCTAGTTTTTGACAAACCCAAATACTGCAGCTTTTGGGATAAAAACCTCACTATTTGACAAAAACTGCTAGGAAAATTGGAAACTCTTATGGCAGAAACTCGGCATTGACCCACACCTAACACCACATACCAAGAGAAGGTCAAAATGGATTCATGATTTAGAAATAAAGGTTGATATTTCAAGCAAATTAGAACAACACAGGGTAGTTTACCTCTCAGATGTGTGGAGGAGGAAGGAATTTGTGACCAAAGAAGAATTAGAGATCATTCTTGGTCACAAAATAGATAATTTTGTTTATATTACGTTAAAAATATACAAACAAAACTAATACAGGCAAGATTAAAAGGGAAGCAATAAACTGGGAAAACATCTTTACATTTAAAGGTTCTGTTAAAGGTCTAATTTCTAAAATATATAGAGAATTGATTCAAATTTGTAAGAATTCAAGTCATTCTCCTATTGATAAATGTCAAAGGATATGAACAGACAATTTTCAGATGAATTTCTAATCATATGAAAAGATGCTCTAAATCATTATTGATTAGAGAAATTCAAATTAAGACAACTCTGAGATATTACACAACTCTTAAATTGGCTAGTGTTACAGGAAAAGATAATGACGATTGTTGGAGGGCATGTGGGAAAACTGGCGCACTGATACATTGTTGATGGAATTGTGAATGGATCCAACCATTCTGGAGAGCAAATTGGAACTATGCCCCAAATATTATCAAACTGTGCATACCCTTTGATCCAGCAATGTTTCTACTGGGCTTATATCCCAAAGAGATCTTAAAGGAAGGAAAGGGGCACACATATGCAAAAAATATTTGTGGCAGCCCTTTTCATAGTGGCAAGAAACTGGAAACTGGATATGATGCCTATCAGTTGGAGAATGACTGAATAAGTTATGGTATATGAATTCTCTGGAATATTATTGCTGTATTAGAGAGATTGCGAGGATAATTTTAGAGAGGCTTGGAGAGACTTACATGAACAGATGCAAAGTGAAATGAGCATAACCAGGAGATCATTGTACACGGCAATAAGAAGATTATATGATGATCAATTCTATTGGACGTGATTCTTTCCAACAATGAGATGATTAGGGCCAGTTCTAATAATCTTGTGATGAAGAGAGCCATCTACACCGAGAGAGGATTGTGGGAACTGAAAGTAGATCACAACATAACTTTATCATTCTTTCTGATGTTGTTTGCTTGCATTTTGTTTTCTTACTCATTTTCTTTCTTATCTGAATTTTTCTTGTGCAACAAGAAGATTGTATAAATATGCTTACACATATTGGATTTAAAATATATATTAGTATGTATAAGATATATTGGATTGCTTGCCATCTAAGGCAACAGGTGGGAGGAAGGAGGGAAAAATCTGAAACACAAGGCTATGCAAGGGTCAATGTTGAAAAATTAATTGTGCATATGTTTGAAAATAAAAAAAAAACTTTTAAAAAAGAGCTTGTAGAAACCTTTGAAATTTTCTAATCTATTCTTTTGTTATACAATTTACTCAAGATTAACTCACACACTCATTCTAGATCCTTTTCTGGGATTGTCACTTTAAGTAGTTGAGTTTATTCTCAGAAGTCCAGAGGAAGGGATTAAATTAAAGTGAATTTGAGAAATTGTGTTAATACATTTTATGTCCAACTGCTTACTGCTTAAAAAAAAGAAAAACATCAAAAATCTAACTCTGATGCATTCCTAATATCACTGCAAATCATGCTCCTATGACGACCAATAAAGAACAAAAATTGCAGATGAATTGAAGGGATATATAAATATATATGGTAGGTAATAGTGGGTTGCTGCATTATATCAACAATGATGCACTAAAAACGTTATAGTATGTTTTGATATGACATTCTGAATTTTACAGAACCAAATCACTACATACCTTTATTTTTAAACCCTTAAAACAACCTTGCAAAGCATACACTATTATTCTCATTTTATTGCTAAGGAAACTGAGGCTGAGAGATGGAAGATGGGTTGTCTAAGTTTATGGAACTGAGTTTATGGAGCTAAAAGAAAACATCGTATTTTATGTCAAATGACTTTTTGATTATAACCTGTGCTCAAATCATGAAACTTCTTTGATCCTTCATTTCCATGTCTATTCAATAAAAATGAGAACTAGACAATACCTGATATACATTCTACCTTGAAATCCATTCATCTAAATTATGACCACATTTATATCCATTAAATTTCAAATTACTAAATTTCACCCATTGATATGTCCCACTAAAATTTTTTTGGCTTCCATTATTGCATTGAGCACATTTGTGATAACTAACCTGTCCCTGGCTTTGAGTCATCCATAAAAAGTCATACACGATCTATTTGATTTTTTAGAATGACAGAGAACTCTAAAAGAAAAACAAAAAGATTTGACTTAGAATATTAATCTTCCCACTCAGTTACAATGTAATTGTGTGACTTGGGTAATTCACTTAACTTCTTTGAATCTTAGGTTGTTCATATGTAAAATTCAGATAATGATACCTACCTTCCCCACCTCTCCATTATTAGGATCTCATCCAAGATTACTCTTCAATTATGTGATTATTCTTAGGACCTCATTTGAAAATGAAATAAGAAAAAGCTTTGGAAATGACAAAGTTTCATACAAATAGAAAGTAACACCAGAAAACCTCAAACTTAAGAATAGATAATTGTAATATATTTGGATAATACTATCCTTTTATAATAAACTATTTTATAGGATAATATATCTGGAACTGAAAGGGAGAGTGAAACTAAATCCACTTGTTTTACTGCTTCATTTAACAGAAGAGGGAAGTGAGACCCAAGAAAATTAAATGACTAGATCATACAAAGCCACATCCATCAGAGATAGGATTTGAACCCAAATTTTCTGTCTACAGAGCCAGTGCTCTATCCATTGTTCACACTTATGTTATCTTAACACATCCTTCACTTTGCTGACATCCTCAATAAAACCAGATTTTACAGCATCTATTTTGAGATAGTGATGGATGTGAACTTGTGTATTGTGGACATATTTATTGTTGTTTAACGGCACATATTGGCAAAATATGCAGAGGACAGAAATTCAATATGATGACATTGATTATAGTAGAGATAATTGCCTCAGAAACAGATGTATTACTTTATTTAGAAATAATTTTAATGTAAAAAATAATGTATTGTCTAATAATTCCCATATCCAGACAATTTTATTGCTAATTTGACTAAGCAACTTTCATTTGTTTGAGATAGTGAAAGCCCCACTCACATCACCCTATTTGGAAAAAAAATGTGTTTTTTATACTAGTTCTCTATATATAGAAGACTTATAGAACAGATCACATAGCGAGCTTAGAAACAAAATGAAAAGCATACTTCTCCTTGAAGTAAACTTTTCTCTCAAGAAAAATTGTTCCAACATAAGCCTATGAAAACACATTTTCAGAATATCATTTAAGCATGAAGATGTTTGGATGGCTCTAACTGAAAGCAGTAAAAGTGCATCTCATATTTCCTTCTATCTTTCCTCAGAGTAAAGTGGGAGTTTGCTTAATATAAGTGCACATAAAAATCTTTATGACAAAGGTGTTGAGGTTAGTAAAGGTTATTTTAGTTTGTTTGCTAGCTTTTCTTTTCTTTTAAGCAGCTGTCTTTACAGGGGTCATTTTTTGGAGCAGTTTAGCTTCTTTGTTTGCTCTGGAAGACTGAATCCCATAGATATGTGGTCCTAAAAAGTAAGTCTTACTTCCCCTTACTCCCTACTCCCCACCCAACCACTCACACATAGCCTCTAATTACTTCAGTCTTTAACAAATTAACCTAGGAATTATTATTATTATTACTACTATTGCTATTATAATTACACCAGATAAGTACTTCTTTTTTGGAGAAGGAAAAAATGTTGATTCTCTCTGCCAGCTTAATTGGGGTAGTAAGTGCTGGTAGAGAAATAAATGCTGAGAACATATTTGTAGTTATTTGCAAGCTAAATCTGAGGCTGAAGGGCAATTCTTTTCCTTCCAGTCACTACAATTGAAAAGGTATAGGAAACATAAATCTTTAACAAAATGCTGAATTACTTCTTAATGCAGAAGTTAGCCCATCTTCTAGATTGGACCCTAGGGCGTTATTATATACATGATAGGTCCCCTTCATCAACAAACCACTAATGCTACCACCACATTCCAGCAGTCACAATGACCTAAAGGAGCAAACTCAGCTACTTGCTGTGACTTTGACTGAGGAACAGATGCAACCCAGTGAGGATTTAACTAAACATGTTGTCACTTGAAAGTTATGAAAACATTCTTTTTTATTTAAAATTTAAATAAAAATAGTAAGAAAAAATTATATTTGCAGAGCAATATACAAGAGATGATTGAAAATATAAAATCAATAAATTTCCATTTCAAGAAAGCCTGAGCAATAAATACTAAACATTGTTTTCAAAGTTGTGGATCTCATCTTTAATTTCTTCAAAGTCCTCTTTTGTTCTTTGATGTACACATTCTTTTTTCCCACATCCCCTCTCCCTAAAACACTTCAATTAAGTTCAGATAGATATACATATATGCAGATATATACATATATAATATACACATGTATATTATAGTTTTCCAAATCAGCCAACTCATTATTTCCTACACCACAGCAATCTTCCAATTTTATGCTATTTAGTTATTTTAAATAGTCTAAAACTATACATTATTAGTTGTCATGGCTGACATATAGTGTAGTTTCCCTATTTTTCTCTTTTGATCAAATCTATTTTAGTTTTAACTTTGTCTGAAATCATTATTACTACCCCTATTTTTGCTAACCTAACAAATTCTACTTCTGATTTTTATGTTTCCATATAGTTCTTATTTACCATACCTCCTGACTCCTCTGCTTTACTTCTACCCACTACCTTGCCCACCTATTACTTAACCTCCTCTCACCTCCAAAGATCCCTCCCTTTTCCTCTCTCCCCCCTTTCCCTTTATTTCTTTCTGAATTTTGAAGTTTTTTAATAGTGAATGGAGTGAATTGTAAAAGCTATCTCATAAGATGGAGACAGTGTTCTAAAAACGGAGTGAAGATTGGCTGTGCCCCAGGGCCAGATTTCTTTCTCCAGAGATTAAGTGGTTTACAAGGGTTGGGACCATATAGCCTTTTTTCTTTATGAGGCTAAATTAGGGTCAATTTGGCATTTTACTAAGGTAATTTAGTAATTCTAAAGATGTAGTTGGGTTAGAAATTTTTCTTCATTTATGACTTAAAATGTGAGTTCATATGTCCTGACTAAACTGGGCAAAGATCCAGACTATAGGCTGTGTTTGTCCACATCCCTATATAATTCCTGTCTGCTAAATGGGCCTTGCCTCTCCTTGTCTAACTACTTGTGAGGAGGGAGACACCCTTTTTCAGGAGATCTTACTAAAATTCCTTTCTGCTTTTACCTTGAGAAATATCCTTGATTTATTTGAACCTGTGGTCTTGTCCCACACAATAGCCTTCTAAATATATATGTTGATCTCTCTTTATTCCCTTTATCTTTATCCACCACTTGTTTCATTCCACAACCACTATTTCTTTCTAAATTTAGAAGACTTTTATTTCCTTCTATATGTATATATTGTTCTCTTTAACCCAGATCTGATATGAATAGTATTCCTTCTAAAAATCTCCCCTTACACTCTTCCCTCTCCCTTATTCTAGTATTTCTTTCAGAATTTAAAAGAAACCCTCTTAGAGAGATATGCATTGTTCCTTCTTTAATCCATTCCCATTTTTAGTAGGGTTCCTGAACTACCAGCCTTCTTTCCTCATCTAATTACTTGGTGTCAGTTCTTCATTTTACATGTGATTTGTATATGATAATTTCTCTTTTTACCTTTTCATACATTTTTTTTTGTTTTTTACTGAGCTCTATCCCAGTCTTTCAAACAACATTCTTAGACTTATGATTTACATTTCCACATATTAAAAGTAGGCAGTGTGTTCTTATTGAATCCCTTGGAATTTGTCTTTGATGTTTCCTTCTTATTTCTCTTGGATCTTGCATATCAAATTTTCTATTAAGTTCAGGTCTTTTAGCAGCAAAATACTGAAAGTCTAGTAATCCATTAAATATTCTTTGTTATGTTTTATTTTTCATTCAGAGTTATGTTTAACTTTTCTGGGTAAGATATTTTTTCTGTAAACACCAGTTCTTTTGGCCTTCAATACACAGTGTTCAAAGACTCACAGTTTTTTAGTATAATCACTGTTAGGCCTTGTGTGATTCTAATTTTGGCTCTGCCATATTTGAATTTGTTTGTTTATTTTTTTTTTGTTTTCTTTTTGTTTTTCTTGTTGCTCATAATCTTTTCTCCTAGGATTGTTTTTTGTATTTTTTTTTAATTTGACTATGATGATCCTACAGGTTTTCCCTGTAGGGTCTACTTCATATGGTGATTGATGAATTTTCTCTATTTCTACTTTTTCTTCTTGTTCTAAATCCTCAGAACAATTTCCCTTAATTTTTGCTTGTATTATTGGATCAAGATTCTTTTTTACATCATAGCTTTCAGATAATCTAGTTATTACCTTTTCTTTGTTTGATCTGTTCCCCAGATCAGCTGCTTTTCTCATGACATATTTTTCAATGTATTTAATGGAAGTTACATGATTATAACATTGCTTTAGGAAGGTTAATCTGACAGTTGTGTGCCAAATGGATTGGATAGGCAAGAAAACAGAGAGAGAATAGGTAGGTTTTTTACAAGGCTACTCCAATAGTCTCACTACAAAATAATATAAGATTGAAGTAGGACAATGGAAGTATCATTGGGAAGGAGAGAACAGTAGGAAGGGACATCCCGAAGGCAGAATCAACTAACTGGATATCTAGAGGCAAGGAGAAGGACAGAGCGAGTCAAAAGATGATGATAAGGTTTTATTATAATATGACTGGAAAATGATAATGCCAGTAACAGGGAATGGGAGGATACAGTGAATATAACAACTGAGGTTTATCTATTTTCATTTGGAATTAATTGAGATACTTTCCAGAGTTGGATTAAAAGATGATTCAAAAGATGTTATGAATATATCTATTGACACTAGGTAAGTTATTGATTAGGTCAAATGCATGCATAGCAAGTTTGGCTACTTTAAATAACACTAATAAAATCCTTGGTCTAACAACATGGTTATGAAAACTTTGAAATCTTTTTGATGTATTGGGGAAAAACTAATAATGAGGCTATGAATAAATACAAAATAAGAGTTAGTAATACTTTAAAGGATAATTATGTTATTGTAATTTTATACAATATGGACTAGGGTTAGAAGAACAATTGCATAAATTCAAAGTTAGGACAGTAATAGATGGAATCAAGTAGTCATCTAATTTGATTAAAATATAGAGGATTTGAAAATGAATGATGCGAAATGACTGAAAAGACTCTAAAAGTTTGGAGTCAGATGGGAATCTTTAATGACTGGCTGCAAAGTATTTTATCCTAAAGTCAATAAGGAAACAGTGAAAAAAGGGGTATTAGGGACAGATCTGAGCACAAGAAGGATGCTTTTTGGTGGTTATATGTTCAGTTTATTTCTCATAAATAGGAACACACTATAACTGTGTCTTTTTCCTTGGAGTCTGCTCTTTCTTTTCTTAAATTTTTTTATTTATTTTTAAAATATATTTAATATTTTTATTTTATTTTATTAATTTATAATAAATTATTAAATTATAAAAATATATAATAAATTAAATTATAAAAATAAATAAAATAATTAATTAATACTTAATGTTAAATAAATTTAAATATATTATTTACCTTGCATTATATATAAGGTTACATTTGAAAATGATGTCTGTAGCAAAATAAGAAAAAAAAAACTTATGTGTCTTATATACATAAAACTATATATATAGAAAAATGAGATAATTTACCCTGAGGAATCCTAGCTAAATAGCCTCCACATTCTTCCATTATTTCATCATGGCAAAAGTTTAATGAAAGATTTCTTAAGCAATTTGGTGCAGAATGAAGAAAACCATGACTGTTCTTCCCAGTCTTCAAAAGAATTGCCCACAGTGATAGCACATGGGGTTCTACTATGACTCACCAGAGATTTGATGTTTGACCTATTCCAGAATTATAGTTCTACATTTTAAAAGTTGCCTCATTCAAACCTTCCAGTGCAGTTGAGTCATTGCCATAATGTGAATTATTTATTATAACTTTCCTGCACTCCAGACCAGTATGGCTTCCTGATTTATTAAAGAGTTTACTTCCAAATTCCATACTTTCCTTTTCCAGCACAATTCATTCTTTGTCTACCTTAAACTTTTTCAGACAAGATGATTATAGCTTTTGAATGGTGAAAAGGACCCATCTTGAGATTATAAATTAAGTTCTGGAACTTATTTCTGAGTTTCCTTGAATATTATTCTATACTCTGATTTTTATTATAATTATTTCCTCAATAACAGTTTTGAGAAAACTGATCAAAATATTCAAATGAGTCTCAAGAATAATTAAAATATTTAAAAGGAAATTTTAAATTTGGATGATACTTTCTGCCTATGGCAAGCTCAAATAATGAGGCCATCTACATTCATGAAATAAGAAATGGTCTGTAGGACTATATGAGATATAATTTTCTACCTTTAACTGCATTAGCTATGTTATCTGTGTGTTATTGAATTACAAGTACAGCAGCCCCAATTACTTGAAAAGCAGACTAAAATAGATTCTCCTTACAAAGAAGATAATATTTGGAGGTTTAAAGAAAAATACAAAAATGATATTTTTTGAGATTACATTGCTCAGAAATCATTTAGGAAAGGTATTAACATTCATTCTTCTGAAAGCTATAACAGTAATAGTGCTCATCATAATAATCAATTAAAGAATGTTTTTGGAGGGAATTCCAGAAATATGGCATAGTAGGTTAGAAAATTCTAAGCTTTTCAGATTCTCTTCATAATCAAGACAAAATAATACCTCAGGTCAAATGTAGAGTAGTAAAAATAAACAAGAGTTGGGTCCTGCTGGAACAACTGGAGAAGATCCAAACAAAGATGCTAGGATGTACCACATGAGTTATAAACACCTCCAGGATAGCTCCACTGAAACAGCAGTTATCCTTGGAGCTAATTGAGTTGAGAGGTACACTTGGCCCCAGCCACAGGAGTTTTCACCTCTTAGACAATGTGAAGAGATGTCAAATGTTGAAACAGGAGAAGATTGAGGTAGTTTCTGCTGATAAGTGACACCAGGCTCAGCTATGTGTCCCAAATGTGGCCCTGAGCAAGAAAAAGCTAGTACAGGGCCAGTAAATGTACAAGGGGAACAGGGATGTTACTGGCTGTGGACATTTACAGGAGGGTAGAGTTCTTAGTATTTTTTACTCATTTTATTATTTCCCATAAGGCTTAGCCCACAGCATTGAACATAGTATGTACTCCACAAATAATTTTTAATTCAATTTCATTTTATTTATGTAAAAATTTCATCATTTATACATATATGTGTGTGTGTGTGTCTAAATTATTCTAATAAAATGTTAAAGACTCAAGCACGCTTTTGGCCAAATGCTTAATGGAACTAAGTGGTATTTCAATTTCATTTCATTTTTGTTTCATTTAAGTAATTAAAACTTCATATTCTCACCAGTTTTTTTTCCCCTAATGCTAAGATGGGAATTGGAATAAAGTCAATTTTGAATATTTTGTTATATTAAAAATTATCATATAAAAAGACAAAAAGGACTATAAAGGAAAGTTGCTGGAGTATGTTATAGGTATAGAACAGGGCTGGAGGAATTGGAGAAGGGAAGAAAACAATTATTTATTAAGTGCTTACAAAGCACTTTATAAATATATCACTGATTCTCACAAGAACCCTGGAAGGTACTTTTATCATTCATATTTTGTAGATAATGAAAAAGAGGCATACAAAGGTTAGATGACTTGCTTAGGGTAACATAGATCTCTGTGACTGAATTTGAATTTGGATCTTCCTGATTCCAAGTCCAGTGATCTAATAATTTCATCATCCAACTGTCTTTATTACTTACAGACCTGCAACCTAGAAAAAGCCATCTGAACACTCCAAACACAACTGAGCCAATAATACCTGCCTTTACAACATTATTAAAATAAATTAAAATAAATTTGCACTGTACAAAATTTAAAGCACTAAATTTTGTAGGTTATTTGTTATTTTACTGACTTAATTTAAATATAAAATTTCAGGTTTTATTTTTTCTTTATATAATGTTCATAACTTAATTCACTAAAATATATTAAAAAATCAAGGCCCATTTTTGAAGGAATAAATAACCTGTATATGTAATTTCTTAAAAGATAACACTTTCAATAAAAGAAACCTGGAATTATAACCCACCCAACTTCTATATAATTTCAGGTTTGTTTCCAACTATATTAACTATAAATAAATGTCAACATTGGAGATCTTTTAGGGAATTAACTATTAACCAAATAAATTGAACTTGATTTTTAATACATTACCCCTTTTAGTGAATTAAGTTATGAACCTGAAAATTTGGGAAGATCCACAAACCCCAAATCAAAATGCCTAAAGAGCATATTGTATGAGAAGAAAAATAAATTTGTAGTTCAACATCAAGGGCAGCAAGAGAGAGAAAGCACACAATCATTAATTTAAAAAAAAAATAAAATGTTCAAAGCATCTAGTGCTTTAAGCCATAATGATAAGAAAATACAAAGCATAACTAACCAAATTTTACCAGAAAGATTATTGTTCATTAATATCATGCATGTGAAGCATGAAGTCCAAGAAACATCAAATAGATAAGTAGCACTCAAAGGAATGAAATCTAACAAGCTTGGGGAATACAGGAATGGCAAACCAGATAACCACCTTATCACTCCAACATTATCTTACTTCCAGACACCAAAAGAAAAGCTGGGCTCCATCTGAGAAAGAGAAAATGATCTACTGTAGATAAAAAGAATTAAAAGAAGGGAGTGACTTTACCCATCCAGGCTAAAGCTAGCTGTGGTGTACTTTTGCCTTTGATAACAATTGCTCTACACCCTGCAGATTTTCTCCTGACATCAAAGGGTGTCTCACCTTTAGATCTCCTCTGCAGGATGCCCAGTAACAAGAGACACAGACACACAAATTATCTAATGTTACATTCCTTATGTAGGTTCTTGAAACCTTAAATGGTATAAAGAAAGCAAGATGCAATAAAATGACCAGTTTTTATTAAAATTGAATGTTACTCTTTTTGCTGGATCACATTGTATTACTAGGAAAACAATATAATTTCAAATACATGTATTCAAATATCCAAGTTATTAATATGTTTTCACTCTTTGCATGTGAGAAAACAGAGCTATGGAATTTTTTTTTTAAATTTGAAGCAATATAAACCTCACTCAAGACAAGAGACACACAATAGGCACCTCAAGTCAGGAAACTGGCTCCTGGATAAATTCCTGGGGAGATGGAAGACACAGGGAGAAAAAGAGCCTAACCAGGGAGATCACCTAAAGTTTAAGTGCCAATTAAATGTATGCAGACCATCTAGAAGCTTAATATTTTAAGTTATGTTGTTTCTTCTGCTCAGTGATAGTGACTGCTTTCACCAGCTCCTGAATTCAGTTCCCTGTAGCAAAATCAAGTCACTTTACTATAGTTATGGCTCTGTGTGAAAATGCACTTTCAAGCAGGAATATAAAAGATTATTTCATTGCCTAGATTTTGATTTGCTTTAAATTTTCAATTTGGCTGAAGGGAGAGGTTCAAAGATTTAGGATTATAAACCAAGGTGTTTTTTTTTTCCCTTAATTTAATTTAAAATTTTCTGTTAAAGCTTTTTATTTGCAAAACATATGCATAGGTAATTTTTCAACACTGACCCTTGCAAAGCTTTCTGTTACAAGTTTTTCCCTCCTACCCTTCACCCCTTCCCCTAGATGGCAGGAAGTCTAATACATGTTAATTATGTTAAAATATTTGACAAATCCGGATTGGCTAAAATGACAGGAAATGATAATGATGAATGATGACAAGGATGTGGGAAAACTGGGACACTGATACATTGTTGGTGGAACTGTGAATGGATCCAACCATTCTGGAGAGCAATTTGGAACTATGCTCAAAATGTTATCAAACTGTGCATACCCTTTGACCCAGCAGTGTTTCTATTGGGCTTATATGCCAAAGAAATCTTAAAGGAAGGAAAGGGCCCCACATGTGCAAGAATATTTGTGGCAGCCCTTTTTGTAGTGGTTAGAAACTGGAAACTGAAAGGATGCCCATCAATTGGAGAATGGCTGAATAAATTATGGTATATGAATGTTATGGAATATTATTGTTCTGTAAGAAATGACCAGCAGCATGATTTCAGAGACGTCTGGAGAGACTTGCATGAATTAATGCTAAGTGAAATGAGCAGAACCAGGAGATCAATATACATGGCAACAAGAGTATATGATGATCCATTCAGTTCCCAGTTCCTTGCCGCTACAAAAAAAGAGGTGCCACAAACATTTTTGCACATATGGGTCCCTTTCCTTCCTTTAAGATCTCTTTGGGATATAGGACCAATACAAACACTGCTAGGTCAAAGGGTATGCACATTTTGATCACTTTTTGAGCATAGTTCCAAATTGCTCTCCAGAATGCTTGGATCCATTCACAGTTCCACTAATAATGTATCAGTGTCCCAGTTTTCCCACATCCCTTCCAACATTAGTTATCTTTTCCTGTCATTTAGCCAATCTGACAGGTGTGTAGTGGTACCTCAGAGTTGTCTTAATTTGCATTTCTCTGATCAATAGAGATTTGGACCACCTTTTCATGACTAGAAATAGTTTTAATTTCATCATGTGACAATTGTTCATATCCTTTGATCATTTATCGATTGGAGAGTGGTTTGAATTCTTATAAATATGAGACAATTCTCTATATATTTTAGAAATGAGATCTTTATCAGAGCCCTTAAGTGTAAAGATGATTTCCCAATTTATTGTTTCTCTCCTAATCTTGTCTGCATTAGTTTTGTTTGTACAAAACCTTTTTAAGTTAATATAGTCAAAATTTTCTATCTGGTGTTCAATTAGGATTTCCAGTTCTTCTTTGGACACAAATTCCTTCCTTCTCCACAAGTCTGAAAAGTAAACTATCCTATGTTCCTCCAAGTTGCTTATAATATCACTCTTTATATCTAAATCATGAACCCATTTAGATCTTATCTTGGTATGTGGTGTTAAGTGTGGGTCAAACCCTAATTTCTTCCATACTAGTTTGCAATTTTCCCAGCATAAAAGCCAAGTTTTATGTGGAAATTGTTTTAACAGTGCTGCCTGTCAAATATAAAATGGGTATTTTGCTATGAGGCCTTTTATTTTCTTGAAATTAGAAAAGCACCAGGGATTTTTTAAATTATATCTTTTTATTTTCAAAATATATACATAGATAATTTTTCACATTCACCCCTATAAAATCCTATGTTCAATTTTTTTTCCCTCCCTTCGCTCCCTTCCCCCAATTGGCAAGTGATTCAATACATGTTAAACATGTGCAATTCCTCTATACATAGTTCCACAAATATCATGCTGCACAAAAAAAAAAAATCAAATCCAAAAGAAAAAAAGATGAAAATGAAAACAAAATGCAAGCAAACAACAACAAAAAGAGTGGAAATACTATGTTGTTCTCCACATTTGGTTCTTATTGTCCTCTCTCTGGGTGTAGATGACTTTCATCACAAGGTGATTGAAAGTTGTCTGAATTATCTCATTGTTGACAAGAGCCATGTCCATCAGAATTGATTAGTGTAGAATCTTGCTGTTGTCATGTATAATAATTCCCTGGTTCTACTAATTTCACTTAGCAAAAGTTCATGTACATCTCTGCAGGCTTCTCTGAAATTATCCTGCCGACCATTTCTTATAGAAAATTAATATTCTATATCATCTGTAGGTCATAACTTGTTCCGCATTTTCCAATTGATGGACATTCAGTCAGTTTCCATTTCTTGTCACACTGAAAAGGGCTGTCACAAACATTTTTGCACATTTTCCCTCTTTTATGATTTCTTTAGGATACAAGACCAATAAAAAGACTGCTGGATCACAGGATATGCACACTTTGATAGGACTTTGGATGTAGTTTTAAATTGCTCTCTAGAATGGTTGAATCAGTTCACAATTCCACTAACAATGTATTAGGGTCCCAGTTTTTTCCGTATCTCCAATATTTATCATTATCTTTTTCTGTCATTTTAGCCAATCTGAGAGGTGTGAAGTGGTACCAAAGATTTTTTTAATTTGCATTTCTCTGATCAATAATGATTAACAACACTTTTTTATATGATTAGAAACAGTTTTAATTTATTCATCTGAAAATTTCCTGTTCATATTATTTGATAATTTCTCAACTGAAGAATGACTCAAATTCTTATAAATTCTCTATATATTTTAGAAATGAGGCCTTTATCAGAACTTTTGAATGTTAAAAATAATTTCCATTTTATTGTTCCCCTCCTAATTTTTTCTTTACTGGTTTTGTTTTTAAAAAAACTTTTTAACTTAATATAATCAAAATTCTCCATTTTGATTATATTAAGCTCTTCTTTGGCCACAAATTCCTTTCTTCACAGATCTGACAGGTAAACTACCATTTGTTCTTCTAATTTGCCTATAATATCACTCCTTATGTCTAAATCATGACTTTATTTCAATCTTATCTTGGAATAGAGTGTTAGGTGTGGATCAATACCTAGGTTCTGCCATACTAACTTAGAATTTTCCAGCAGTTTTTGTTAAATATTGAGTTCTTATCCCTAAAACTGGCATCTGTGGGTTTGTGAAACACTAAATTACTATAGTCATTTACTATTTTGTCCTGTGAACTGAACCTAATCTATTCCACTGATTGACTGCTCTATTGTTACGCAGTAGCAATGGTTTTGATGTCCACTGCTTTATAATATGGTTTTAGGTGTGGTACAGCAAGGGCACCTTCATTTGCATTTTGTTTCATTAATTCCCTTGAAATTCTTGAATATTTGTTCTTCCAGATGAATTTTGTTACTATTTTTTTCTAGCTTGGTGAAGTAATTTCTTGGGAGTTTGATTGGTGTAACACAGAATAAGTAGATTAATTTAGGTAATGTTTTCATTTTATTATATTTGCTCAGCCTACCTATGAGCACTTCAGATTTTTCCAAGAGAATAACTTTGTGTGGAAAAATATTTTGTAACTGTGGTCATATAATTCTTGACTTTACCTTGCCAGGTACACTGCCAAATATTTTATATTAACTAGTTATTTAATATGGAAATTGTTTTTGTATTTCTTGATGCAGGACTTTGTGGGTAATATATGAAATGCTGATGACTTCAGAGGATTTGTTTTGTATCCAGCAAATTTGCTAAAATTGTGACTTGTTGCTAGTAATATTTTAGTTGATTCTTTAGGATTCTCTAAGTAAAACAAGAAATCATTTTCAAAGAGTGATAATTTGGTTTCCTCCTTACCTATTCTAAATCCTTTCATCTCTTTCTCTTCTCTTATTGCCAAAGCTAACATTTCTAATACAATTCTGAATAATAATGGTGATAGTGGGGAACCTTGTTCACCCTAATCTTAATGGGAATGGTTCTAGTTTATCCCCATCGTATCTGATGCTTGCTAATGGTTCTAAATAGATGCTATTGATCATTTAAAGGAAGATTCCATTTATTCCTATACTCTCCAGTGTTTTTAATAGCACTGGATTTTGTCAAATGGATTTTCTATATCTATTGAGATCTTATGATTTTTGTTACTTTGCTCATTGATAATAGTTGACTATGCTAAGGTTTATCCTAATTTAGTGCCAGCCCTGCAATCCTGATATAAATCCTACTTGGTCTTGATGCATTATCATGGCTATAACTTGCTGTAATCTCTTTCCTAATATTTTATTTAAGATTTTTGCATCAATATTCATTAGGCAAATTGGTCTATAATTTTCTTTCTCTATTTTGACCTACCTGGTTTAGGTATCAGCATCATGTCTATGTTATAAAAAGAATTTGGTAGGATTCTTTCTTTCCCTATTTGCCCAAAGAGTTTGCATAATAATAAAATTAATTTTTTTAATATTTGGTAGAATTCACATGTAAATCCATCTGATTCTGGAAGTTTTTTCTTAGGGAGTTGATTAATAGCTTGTTCAATTTCTTTTTTTAAATGGGATTATTTAAGTAATTTATTTATTGTGTTCATCTGGGCAATCTATATTTTTCTAGGTATTTTTCCATTTCACTTAGGTTATCAAATTTGTTGATATATAGTTGGGCAAAATAACTCATAATTATTGCTCTTTTTTTTCCATTGGAAAATTCTCCCTTTTCATTATTGAGATTAACAATTTGATTTTATTCTTTCATTTTTCTGACACTAACTAAATGTTTATCTATTTTGTTGTTTCTTTTTCATAAAAAAACAGCTCTTAGTTTTGTTTATTAGTTTAATACTTTTTTGAAATTTTAATTTTATTAATTTTCCTTTTTTATTGTTAGAATTTCAAATTTGGTATTTCCTTGGGGGTGTTTTTATTATTATTATTATTCTACCTGTTTTAATTGCATGCCCAAATCACTGATCTCTTTCTCTGTTTTTTTTTTTTTTTTTTTTTTTTTTTTTACACATAAATAAGAACTGCTTTGGCTGCATCCCATAAATTTTGCTATGTTGTCTCATTGTTGTAATTCTTTTTTTTTTCCTGAGGCAATTTGGCTTAGGTGACTTGCCCAGGGACACACAGCTAGGAAGAGTTAAGTGTCTGAGACCAGATTTGAACTCAGGTCCTCCCTCCTGACTTCAGGACTGGTGCTCTATCTACTGCACCACCTAGCTGCCCCTGTTTATTGTCATTCTTTTGGATGAAATTATTTATTGTCTCTATGGTTTATTGTTACACCTACTCATTCTTTAGGATCAGATTATTTAGGTTTCCCTTAATTTTTAGTCCATTTTCCCCTGGATCTTAATTACATGTGATTTTTATTGCATTATGATATCAAAAAATGCATTTAGATTTCTGTCTTTCTGCATTTGATTTTGAGGTATTTATATCCCAACATATAGTCAATTTTTGTATAGATTCCATGAAACATACAGAAAAAAAGTTCATTGCTTTCTGTCTCTTTTCAGTTTTCCTTATTAATTTGTAGTTCAATTTCTCTAGTTCTGAGAGATCAAGGTTGAGATCCCCTATCAATAGTCTTTTGCTGTCTATTTCTTCTTTCAGCTCTCTTAACTTCTCTAGGAATTTAGATGCTATACTACATGATGCATTCATGTTTAGTATTGATATTACTTTATTATCTTTGATATCTTTTAGTAGGATGTAGTATCCTTCCTTATCTCTTTTAATTAGATCTATTTTTGCTTTAGCTTTATCTGAGATCTGGATTGCTAACTGTTTAATTTTTTTTTTTTTATCGGTAGTTCTTTTTTGGTTGTTTTTTTGTTTTGTTTTTTTTTACTTCAGCTGAAGCAGAATAAATTCTATTCTAGACTTTTACCTGTACTCCATATGTATAACTCTGCTTTAAATGTGTTTCTTGTAAAGAACAAATTGTAGGATTCTGGCTTTTAACTCAGTCTGCTATCTGCTTCAGTTTTATGGAAGAGTGTATCCCATTCACATTCACAATTAAAATTACTAACTGAATTTCCTGCCATCTTGTTTTCCCCATGTTATACTTTTCTTTTTTCTTTCCTCCTTTCCCTTCTTCCTAGTATTTTGCTTCTGACCATGACCTTATTCAAGCAGCCTTCCTCTTTATAGGCCCTCCCTCCCCTACTACTTCTGTTTTTCCTGCTATTAGCCTCCCTTCTTTCTTTTTCCCTTTCCCTTTCAAGTCCCTTATAGAGTGAGACAAGTTTCTCTGCGGTGCTAAATATGTCTGATATCCTCTATTTGAGCAAAAACTTATGAGAGGGACATTCACATGATGTTCATTCTCCTCCCTTCTTTCCCTCAATATCAATTATAATAGGTCTTTTTTTGCCTCTTCATGAGATGTAATTTCTCTCATTTTACCTCCATTTTCCTCTTTTTCTAGCACAATACCCTCTCCACCTCTAGTTTCTTTTTTCTCTTATCACAATAAAATCAAATTATGCTTGCACTATTTAAGTATACCCATAACACAGGTTTAGTTCTAAAGAGTTCTTTTCTTTTTACCTTTTTAGGCTTCTCTTGAGTTCTATATTTTTTTTGAGCTCTGCTTTTTTCATCAGAAATAAATGAAATTCACCTGTATCATTGAATGTCCATCTTCTTCCCTGAAAGATAATGCTCAATTTAGCTGGATAGTTGATTCCTGACTGCAATCCAAGTTCCTTTTTCTTTCATAATATCAGATTCCAGACCCTTCTATCCTTTTAGGTGGAAGGTGTTATGTCCTGGGTAATCCTGATTGTGGCTCCTCGATATTTGATTTTTTTTTTCTTTCTGGCTGCTTGCAATGTTTTTCCTTGGTCCAATAATTATGAATTTTACCTATGATATTTCTTAGAGTTTTCATTTTGGAGTCTCTTTCCAGAGGTGATCCGTGAATTCTTTCAATAGCTATTGGACCTTTTATTTCTAGAACATCAAGGCAGTTTTCCTTGATGATTTCCTGAAAGATAATGTCTAGGCTCTTTTTTCATTATGGTTTTCAGAAAGTCCAATAATCCTTATGTTGTCTCTCCTAGATCTGTTTTCCAGGCTAGTTGTTTTCCAATGAGATATTTTACATTTTTTTCCTATTTTTCATTCTTTTTAGCTTTATTTGATTCTTGATGTCTTTCTCTCCACACCCAATTGAAACAGACTTTTTTGGATGTTCCAAAATATCTTCTGCTGGAAATGTTTTATAGTCCAAATATTTGTGGCTTCTATCACTCCAAAACCAGTTCAGAGACTTGATTTGGTGTTGATTTGAGAGATATCAGGGAGAGGTCAGAAAAAGACATGTCTCCTCTTCACCAGTTTGGTGGAGATCCCAACCAAGGATTTTAATTTTTTTTGTTATTTTTTATTAAAGCTTTTTATTCACAAAACATATACATGGGTAATTTTTCAATATTGACCCTTGCAAAACCTTCTATTCCAAATTTTCCCCTCCTTCCCCACGTCCCCTGCCCTAGATGGCAGGTAGTCCAATGCATGTTAAATTTGTTAAAATATAGGCTAAATCCAATATATGTATATATATTTATAAAGTTATCTTGCTGCACAAGAAAAATCAGATCATGAAGGAAAAAAAATACCTGAGAAAGAAAACAAAATATAAGCAACCAACAACAGAAAGAGTGAAAATGCTATGTTGGGCTTCCTACTCAGTTCCCACAGTCCTCTCGCTGGGTGTAGATGGCTGTCTTCATCACTGAGCAATTGGAAATGGTTTGAATCATTTCATTGTTGAAAAAATGCCATGTCCATAGGGAGTGATCATTGTATAGTCTTGTTGTTGCTGTATATAAAGATCTCCTGGTTCTGCTCATTTCACTTAGCATCAGTTCATGTAAGTCTCTCCAGGCCTCTCTGAAATAATGCTCTTGGTCGTTTGTTACAGAACAATATTTCACGACATTCATATGCCATAATTTATTCAGCCATTCTCCAGTTGAGGGGAATCCATTCAGTTTCCAGTTTCTCGACACTACAAAAAAAAGGGCTGCACCAAACATTTTTGCACATGTGGATCCATTTCTCTCCTTTAAGATCTCTTTGGAATATAAGCCCAATAGAAACACTGCTGGGTCAAACATATGCACACTTTGATAACTTTTTGAGCATAGTTCCAAATTGCTCTCCAGAATGGTTGGATACTTTCAGAGTTCCACCAACAATGTATCAGTGTCCCAGTTTTCCCACATTTCCTCCAACATTCATCATTATCTTTTCCTGTCATTTTAGCAAATCTGACAGGTGTGTAGTGGAATCTCAGAGTAGTCTTAATTTACATTTCTCTGTTCAATAGTGATTCGAAGCACCTTTTCATATGACTAGAAATAATATCAATTTTTTCATCTGAAAATTGTTCATATCCTTTGACCACTTATTGATTTGACACTGCCTTAATTTTTTATAAATTTGAGGCAATTCTGTATATATTTTAAAAATGAGGCCTTTACCAAAATCTCTGAATATAAAAATGTTTTCCCAGTTTATTGCTTCCTTTCTATTTTTGTCTGCATTAGTTTTGTTTGTACACAAATTTTTAACTTAATATAATCAAAATTACCTATTTGGTGTTCAATTATGAGTTCCAGTTTTTCTTTGGACACAAATTCTTTCCTTCTCCATAGATCTAAAAGATAAATTGACCTATATTCTTCTAATTTTCTTCTAATATTATTATTTATGTCAAAATCATGAACCAATTTTGACCTTATCTTGATATGTAGTGTTAGGTGTGGGTCAATGCCAAGTTTCTTCCACACTAGTTTCCAATTTTCCCAGAAGTGTTTTTTTTTTTTAAATAGTGAGTTCTTATCCCACAAGCTGGGGTCTTCAGATTTGTCAAACACTAGATTACTGTAGTCACTGATTATTTTGTCCTGTGCACCTACTCTATTCCACTGATCAACTACTCTGTTTCTTAGCCTGTATCTAATGGTTTTGATTGACTGCTGCTTTATAATATAGTTTAGATCTAGTGCAGGTAAACCACCTTCATTTGTTTTTTGTTTGTTTGTTAGTTTTTTTCCATTATTTTTCTTGAAATTCTTGACTTTTTTTCTTCTAGATGAATTTTGTTGAAATTTTTTCTAGGGCAGTAAAATAGTTTCATGGGAAACTATTGGAAGTTTGATTGGTATAGCACTAAATAAATAGATTAATTTAGATACTGTTATCATCTTTATTGTATTCTCTTGACCTATCCAAGAGCACTTGATATTTTCCCAATTGTTCAGATCTGGCTTTATTTGTGTGGAAATTGTTTGGAGTTTTGATTATATACTTCCTGACTTTCCCTTGGCAAATAGATCCCCAAATATTTTATACTATCAACAGTTAATTTAAATACAATTTCTCTTTGTATCTCTTGCTGTTGTATTTTGTTAGTGATGTATAAAATGCTGATGATTTATGTTGATTAATTTTGTATCCTTCAACTTTTCTTAAATGGATTATTTCTGTGGATTTTTGTGGATTATTTCTTATAGTTTTTTAGGTGATTCTCTAGGGTCCTCTAAGTATACCATTATATCATCTGCAAAGAATGATAAATTCGTTTCCTCATTACCTACGCCAATTCCTTTAATCTCTTTTTCTTTTCTTTTGTCATGTGCACCAAAACTAGCATTTCCAATACAATATTTTTTTTTATTTGCAAAACATATGCATGGGTAATTCTTCACAATTAACCCTTACATAGCTTTCTATTACAAATTTTTCCTCCCTACTCCCTACCCCTCCCCTACATAGCAGGATATCCACTATATGTTAATTATGTTTAAATACTTCGCAAATCGAATATATGTATACATATTTCCACACTTATCATTGTTGTACAAGAAAAATCGTATCTACAAGTAAGAAAAATCAGATAAAGGAAACACAATGCAAGCAAACTTCAATAGAGAGCATGAAAATGTTATGTTGTTGTCCACATTTCACATTCCTCTCTCTGGGTGTATAAGGCTTTCTTCAGTGAACAATTGGAAGTGGTTTGAAACATTTCATTGTTGAAGAGAGCCATGTCCATCAGAATTGATCATCATATAGTATTGTTTTTACCGTGTATAATGATCTCCTGGTTCTGCTCATTTCACTCAGCATCAGTTCATGTAAGTCTCTCCAGGTCTCTCTGAAATCGTCCTGCTGGTCATTTCTTACAGAGCAATAATATTCCATAATATTCATATACCACAATTTATTCAGCCAATCTCCAATTGATAGGCATCCATTCAGTTTCCAGTTTCTAGCCACTACAAAAAGGGCTGCCACAAACATTCTTGCACATGTGGGGCCCTTTCCTTCCTTTATGATTTCTTTGGGATATAAGCCCAATAGAAATCCTGCTGGGTCAAAGTGTATGCACAGTTTGACAACTTTTTAAGCATAGCTCCAAATTACTCTCCAGAATGGCTGGATCCATTCACAGCTCCACCAACAATGCATCAGTGTCTCAGTTTTCCCACATCCCCTCCAACATTCATTGTTATCTTTTCCTGTCATTTAGCCAATCTGACAGGTATGTAGTGGTACCTCAGGGTTGTCTTAATTTGCATTTCTCTGATCAATAGTGATTTGGAGCACCTTTTCATATGACTACAATTAGTTTTAATTTCATCCTCTGAAAATTGTCTGTTCATATCCTGTGACCATTTATCGATTGGAAAATGGCTTGAATTCTTATAAATATGAGGCAATTCTCTATATATTTTAGAGATGAGACCTTTATCAGAACCTTTAAATGTAAAGATGATTTCCCAATTTATTGCTTCCCTCCTAATCTTGACTGCATTGGTTTTGGTTGTACAAAAACTTTTTAACTTAATATAGTCAAAGTTATCTGTCTGGTGTTCAGTTAAGAGGTCCACTTCTTCTTTGGACATAAATTTATTCCATCTCCATAAGTCTGAGAGGTAAACTATATTACGTTCCTCTAATTTACTTATAATATCATTCTTTATATCCAGATCATGAACCCATTTAGATCTTATCTTGGTATGTGGTGTTAGGTGTGGGTCAAGCCCTAATTTCTTCCACACTGGTTTCCAATTTTGCCAGCAATTTTTGTCAAATACTGAGTACTTATGCCAGAAGCTGGGGTCTTTGGGTTTATCAAAGACTAAATTGCTATAGTTATTGCCTAGTTTGTCCTGTGATTCTGTACTATGCCACTGATCGACTGTTCTATTTCTTAGCCAGTACCAAATGGTTTTTATGACCACTGCTTTATAATATAGTTTTAGATCTCGTACAGCAAGTCCACCACCATCACCCTTTTTTTTCATTAATTCTCTTGCAATTCTTGACCTTTTGTTCTTCCAAATGAATGTTGCTACTATTTTTTTTCTAGATCTGTAAAACAACTTCTTGGGAGTTTCATTGGTATGGCACTAAATAAGTAAATTAGTTTGGGTAGTATTGTCATTTTTATTATATTTGCTCAGCTTACCCATGAGCATTGTATGTTTTTCCAATTGACTAGGTCTGATTTTATTTGTGTGGAGAGTGTTTTATAGTTTAGTTAGTATAGTTCCTGAGTTTTCCTTGGCAGATAGATTCCCAAATATTTTATACTACCAACAATTATTTGGAATGGAATTTCTTTTTGTATCTCTTGCTGCTGAACTTTATTGGTAATATATAAAAATGCTGATTATTTATGTGGATTTATTTTGTATCCTGCAACTTTGCTAAAGTTGTGAATTGTTTCTAGTAATTTTTAGTCAAGTTTCTAGGGTTCTCTAAGTATACCATCATGTCATCTGCAAAGAGTGATCATTTGGATTCCTCTTTACCTATTCTAATTCCTTTAATCTCTTTTTCTTCTCTTACTGCCAAAGCGAACATTTCTAAGACAATATTAAATAATAATGGTGACAGTGGACAGCCTTGATTCACTCCTGACCTTATTGGGAATGGTTCTAATTTGAGTCCATTACATATGATGCTTGCTGAAGGTTTTAAGTAGATACTACTAATCATTTTATGGAAAAACCAATTTATTTCTATACTCTCCAGTGTTTTTAATAGGAATGGGTATTGGATGTTATCAAAGGCTTTTTCTGCATCTATTGAGATAATCATATTATTTTGTTAATTTGTTTATTAATATAATTAATTATGCTTATAGTTTTCCTAATATTGAAGCAGCCCTGAATTTCTGGTATAAATCCTACTTAGTCATAGTGTATTATTCTGGGGATAACTTTCTGTAATCTCATTGGTAAAATCTTATTTAAAATGTTTGCATCAGTATTCATTAGGGAAATGGATCTATGGTTTTCTTTCTCAGTGTTCTCCCTACCTGGCTTAGTTATCAGCACCATATCTGTGTCATAGAAGGAATTTGGTAGTAGACCTTCTTTCCCTATTTTTTCTAATAGTTTATATAGTATTGGGATTAATTGTTCTTTGAATGTTTGGCAGAATTTACATGTAAATCCATCTGGCCCTGGAGATTTTTTCTTAGGGAATTGATTAATAGCTTGTTCTATTTCTTTTTTTCTAAAATGAGGCTATTTAAAAAAAATTATTTCCCCTTCTGTTAACCTGGGCAATGTATATTTTTGTAGATATTCCTCTATTTCGTTTACATTATCAAATTTATTGGCATAAAGTTGGGAAAAATAACTCCTAATTATTACTCTAATTTCCTCTTCATTTGAGGAAAGTTCTCCCTTATCATTCTTGAGACTAACAATTTGATTTTCCTCTTTCCTTTTTCTAATCAAATTAACTAAAGGCTTATCTATTTTGTTGGGTTTTTTCATAAAACCAACTCTTAGTTTTATTTATTAATTCAATAGTTTTCTTATTTTCAATTTTATTAATCTCCCCTTTTGTTTTCAGAATTTCCAATTTGGTATTTAATTGAGGGTTTTTAATTTGATCTTTTTCTAGGTTTTTAAATTGTAAGCCGAATTCATGGATCTTCTTTCTCTGTTTTATGCAAGTAAGCATCTAGAGATATAAAATTACCCCTTATAACCGCTTTAGCCATGTCAAACAAATTTTGGTATGTTGTCACACTATTTTGATTCTCCTGGATGAAATTTTCGATTGTGTCTATAATTTGCTCTTTCACCCACCCATTCTTCAGGATTAGATTATTCAATTTCCAATTAACTTGTGGTCTGTTTTCTCCTGGCCTTATATTACATGTGACTTTTATTGCATCATGATCTGAAAAGGATACATTTACTATTTCTGCTTTTTTGCATTTAATTTTGAGGTTTTTATGGCCTAACCCATGATCAATTTTCATATAAGTTCCATGAACCCCTGAGGAAAAAAAAAAAAACAAAAAACTATACTCCCTTTTATCGCCATTTAATTTTCTCCAGAGATATATCATATACCTAACTTTTCTAACCTTTTGTTTACCTCCCTAACTTCTTTCTTATTTATTTTGTGGTTTAATTTATCTAATTCTGAGAGAGCAAGATTGAGATCCCCCACTAGTATAGTTTTACTGTCTATTTCTCTTTGCATCTCTGTTAGTTTCTCCTCTAGGAATTTGGATGCTATACCACTTGCTGCATATATGTTTAGTATTGATACTGCTTCATGGTCTATGGTACCCTTTAGTAAAATATAGTTTCCTTCTTTATCTCTTTTAATTACATCTATTTTTGCTTTTACTTGATCCGAGATAAGGATCGCTACTCCTGCCTTTCTTTGTTCACCTGAAGCATAAAAGCTTCTGCTCCAGCCCTTTAATTTCACTCTGTATGTATCTCTGTGTTTTAGATGTGTTTCTTGTAAACAACATATTGTAGGATTCTGGCTTTTAATCCAGTCTGCGACCTGCTTCCGTTTTATGGGAGAGTTCATCCCATTCACATTCACAGTTAAAATAACTATATCTGTATTTCCTGCCATTTTATTTATCCAGAGCTATGATTTTCTCTTCCCTTCCCCCTCTCTCCCTTCCCCCCTCCCCAGTACTTTATTTTTGATGACCACCTCCCTCCAACAGTCCCCCCCTTTAGAACTTCTCCCTCCTTTTTACACCTTTTCCCTAATTCTTCTATTAGTCTATCCCTTTCCTTTCCTCATTTCCCTCCCACCTTCCCACAAGGAGGGTCAGGCCTTTCTTTGAAGTCAAATGTGTCTGATATACTCTCTTAGAGCCCAATCTAATGAGAGTAAGGTTTACACAATACTCATCGCCCTCACTTCTTTCCCTCAATTATATTAGATTTTCTACGTCTCTTCATGAGATTTTGCCTTATTTTACATCCTTTTTTAAATTTATTTTGCCTCCTTTCCCCCCTTTTTTTCAGTTTGATATCCCTTCCACCTCTAATTTCTTTTCCATTATTATCAAAGTAAAATCGAATTATGCCCCCATTCTTCAAGGATACCCATAGTAGAAATATAGTTCTCAAGACTTCTTTCCTTTTTACCTTTTTATGCTTCTCTTGAGTTCTAATTTTGGAGATCAAATTTTTTTTCAGATATGGTCTTTTCATTAGAAATAGGTGAAATTCTCCTGTATCATTGAATGACCATCTTCTTCCCTGGAAGATAATTCTCATTCAAGCTGGATAACTTATTCTTGGCTGTAATCCAAGTTTTTTTTTTTTTTTTTTTTTTTTTTTTATTGCCTTTCGGAATATCTGATTCCAGGCCCTTTGATCCTTTTATGTGGAAGCTGACAGATCTTGTGGAATTCTACTTACAGTTCCTCATTATTTAAACTGTTTCTTTCTACCTGCTTGCAATATCCTTTCCTTGGTGCGATAGTCCTGAAATTTGGCCACAATATTCTTTGGGGTTTCAATTTTGGGGTTTCTTTCAGGAGGTGATTGGTGAATTCTTTCATTGCCAATTTTGCCTTCTGATTCTAAAACATCAGGGCAATTCTCTTTCATGATTTCCTGGAAGATAACATCAAGGTTCTTTTTTTCATTGTGACTTTCAGGTAGTCCGATAATCCTTAGAGTGTCTCTCCTGAATCTGTTTTTCAAGTCAGTTGTTTTTCCTAGGAGATATTTCATATTTTCTTCTATTTTTTCATTGTTTTGTTTTTGTTTCACTGATTCTTGAGGTCTTATTGAGTCATTTACTTCTATTTGTTCACTTTTAATTTTTAAAGTGTTATTTCCTTCAGTTATCTTTTTTAGCTCCTTTTGTAACTGGCCAATTGAATTTTTTGGTTCAATGCATTCTTTTTCCATTTTGACAATTTTATTTTTCAGTGAATTGTTATCTTTTTCCTATTCACCATTTTTATTTTATAGTTAATTGATGATTTTTTCCAATTCAACATTTTTATTTTCCAGTGAATTGGTGATTTTTTCAAATTCACCAATTTTGTTTTTCAGTGAATTGTTTTTGTTTTTTTTTTTTTTTCCCCAATTCACCAGTCTTTTTTTTCCAGTTTTTCACATCTCTATTGCAGGGCATTATTTTCTTCTTGCACTGATCTCAATTCCTTTCCCAATTTTTCTTCTAGCTCTCTTTTAAGATTCTTTATCCAATCTTCCAGGTAAGTCTTTTGAAAGGGGGACCAGCTCACGTCTGCCTTTGTGGCTTCCTCTGGGATTGCTTTCATGACCTCAGGATCTGGGGTCTGCCCTTCTTTCTCCCTGTAAAAGCTGTCTGTGGTGAGAGCTCTCTTCTGCTTCTTGATCATGCTTTTGATTTTGAGGTCTGAAACAAGGGCAGGACCAGTAGCCTTTTCAATTTGCTCTTGGGCAGTTCACGTAATTGACTTCCTGTGCGGGGCTGGTCGGGCTAGATCCACACTAGGACCACACTTTCAGCTGCTCTCAATCCACCCTTTACCAAAGGCAGATCTGCCAAAGCACCTGCCTGCAAGCAGAGCAAACTGGCCGAAGCGTCTTCCAGGGGCTTCCTGGGTGCCTAGAATCTGCTGCTCTGTCCCAGCCCCGTCTTCCACCCTGGGCGAGCTGGTGCAGCAAGAGACCAATCGCTTGCCCATCCGAAACTGATCTTCTCTGGAATTCTTTCAAAGTAGATTTTTGATAGAAGTGAGTTGTAGTCCAAGTGTTTGGTGGAGCCCTCACTCCAGAACCAGTTCAGAGGCTCAGTTTGTCTGGGTCTGAGGGAAGGTCTCAGGAGCTCACAGAGAATGATGTCTGCAGTTGGCCATCTTGGCTCCTCCACCCTCAAAATGAAAATCTTGAAAATCATAGGTGAAATTGCTAAATCCAAAGAAAGAAAATTATTAAATTAAAAAATAAAACTAGATGCTGGCTTTGTGAAAAAAAAAACTAATAAAAAAGATAAACTACTAATTAATTTTAATAAAAAAAGAAAACCAAATTTCCAATATTAAAAATCAAAAGTAGAGGCAGCTAGGTGTTGCAGTGGATACAGTACCAGTCCAGAAGTCAGAAGGACCTGAGTTCAAATGTGGCCTCAGATAATACTCCCTAGCTGTGTGACCTTGGCAAGTCACTTAACCCCTATTGCCTCAGCAAAAATAATATATATATATATGTGTGTGTGTGTGTGTGTGTGTGTGTGTATGTGTGTGTGTGTGCTTAAATAAAAATCAAAAGGACAAATTCACCACCAATGAAAAGGAAATTAAAGCAATAACTAAGAACTATTTTAACTAATTATATACAGACAAATACGATAATTTATGTAAAATAATTTAATATTTATAAAAATAAAAATTGCTAAGATTAAGAAAAGAATAAAATAATATTTCATTAACTTTATCTTAGAAAAAAATTGAATAAGTTATCAAGGAGCTCCCTAAAATAGTCCCTAGGACCAAATTGATTCATAAGTGAATTTTAGGGAGTTGCACAAATTTCATTTTATGGTACAAATATTGTATTGATACCAAAACATAAAGAGGAAAAAAAACCCAAAGAATTCAAAACTATAGACTAATTTCCTTAATGAATGAATAGGAATAAAGTAGAAGCCTTATCAATAAGATCAAGGATAAATCAAGAAAATCCATTATCACCACCATTATTCAATATTGTTCTTTGAATGTTAACTATAGCCATAAGTGAAGGCAAAATAAATTGAAGGAGTTAGAATAGTCAATGAAGAAACAAAATTTTCACTCGTTGTAGACTATATGATGGTATAATTAAAGAATGCTAAAAATCAAATAAAAATAATAGTTGAGATAATCAACAACTTTAGTAAAAGTGCACCATATAAAATAATCCCATGCATATCAGAAGCATTTCTATGTTTCCAATTTAGTTTAGCTGGAAGAAATAAATGGAGAAATTCCATTTTAAGTAACTGTAGACAATACAAAATACTTAAAAATCTCATTTTTCAAGCCACACCCAAACTATACAAACATGATTACAATTTCACACAAGTAAAATCAGATCTGAATAACTTGCAAAAGTCATATAGTGTATAACAAATTTGCAATATAGTATAATAAATAACTATTTTACATAAATTAATTTGCGTATTCAGTGCCATCATAATCAAACTACAAAAAATTATCTATATAAAAATTTAACAATAAAATGCATCTGGAAGAGCAAAACATAAATATTTCAAGGGAATATATGAAAAAAATATGAAAGAAGGTGGTTTGGCCATATATATCTCAAGCTGTATACAAAGCAATTATCTTTAAAACAATCTGATACTGGCCATGAAATAGTATGATGGATCTGATGGGTCAGTAGAATAGATTACATATACAATACACCCTATGTCATGTTTCTTCCACTCAGATCTGTTATTTTTCTTCATTTTATTATTCTTTTTTTTTTTCCTGAGGCAATTGGGGTTAAATGACTTGCCCAGGGTCACACAGCTAGGAAGTGTTAAGTGTCTGAGGCCATATTCGAACTCAGTACTTCCTTACTTCAGGGCTGGTGCTCTTTCCACTGTGCCACCTAGCTGCCCTGATTATTCTTTTAATGATAAAGAGAATAATAACAATTAGAATTTTCCTCATTTTAGAAGAATCTCTACAAAGAGAAATTCTACAAGAAAAAAGACTGTATCAGAGTGAATAAGACATTTCATGGAAGCTAGGAAGAATTGAGTTAAAGGTGTGCTCCAGATGTATACTGGCTATATAACTCTATTTACAAGTTGTTTATCTTCTTGTGTTTTAGGCAAATCTTTTAGAGTATACATTTCAGAAGCTGGGAATTCATAAAGAGAAATTCTTCCTTCAAGAATTCTTCATATTCCCAGTTTATTTCTTATCCTTCTATAGGGAACACAACTTGGGAAAACTGCAGATTTTTTTTTTGCTTAAGCTGAAAGGTTAGCAAACAATTGTGAAATGTAAGTAATATTGATTAATAGATTGGTTGAATCCAGTAATCTCATTTAATTCAATCCAGCATGCAATTTATTAATCAATTTATGTAAAAAAAATACTTTGTTAGCTTCTAGGTATAAAAAAGAATAGGGAAAAATAGGTCCTACTTTCAATAATCTTATTTAAATTCAAATTCAAAAATTCTATTAGGATTAAGAAATTGGAAGTCATGAGAGTAAGGGATTATGTGTGTAGCAGATATGGGATGAGTTTTTTATTTCATAGTTCACTAAGTGAATGATGATTATATGTAGTCATTGTTAGTTACATTTCAGTCTGGTTAAACCAAGTGGATAGCAAATAAAAGGAGAGACTTTTTCCTCTTGAAGAATTGTATGGGGACAGTGATCAAAGGTGAGGTGAGATATAGACTGACATGATGTTAAGTAAATAGTACTACACTGGGTCAAAGACATTGAAATTTTAGGTACTTCAATGCACACCATAATCTTAAACTAAAATTTGTAAGCTCAATCATTAATGAAAAATCCAAATTTATAGTTTTCCAAGCACAAGGAGGAAGAATATTGAGTGAGGTGAAATAATAAGATAAATAAAATCAGTGACTATTGACAGTACTCTTTGTGGGAACTCTACGCTAAGACTGAAGATGATTAGTTTGTAGACAAAGTAATGCATTGTGCGCTTTCTTTTTTCATTTGTTTTGAATATGTATACATATTTTTATCATTCATACTGATTTTTAAAATATTTCCTCAATTTACTTTTTATTTCAAAACAAAAAAGAAAAAATACATTATCACGTGCTTAGCAGAACATGAGAGGATTCAAAATATGAAATAATGAATTTTCATTTCAAGAAAGCCTACATAATAAATTATACAATTGGAGTTCAGAATTGTTTATCTTCCCTTCTTTGTAGGTTTTCTTTTGTTCTATGCTGTGCACTTTTTGTCCCTCAATACTATTTTATTTTTGTACTAGTATATAAAAATTGTTTTAACATTCATTTTTGTAAGATTTTGAGTTCCAGATTTTTCTCCTTCCTTCTCTTACCTTTCCACTCCTGAAGACATTAAGCAATCTTATGTAGATTATACATATAAAGTTATTTCAATTATATTTTCATATTTGTTATGTTGTGAAAGGCCAGAACAACAACAACAAAAAAAAACACAAGAAAAACAAAGCAAACAAGCAAAAAAAATGTGTCCTTTAATTTTCATTCATTCTATATAGTCCTTTTCCATTTCAAGCCTATTGGAGTTGTTTTGGATCATTGTATTACTAAAAATAGCTAAGTCTATCATGGTTGATCATTATATTATCTTGCTGTTATTGTGTAAATGTACTCCTGGTTCTGCTCATTTCAAACATATATATATATATGTGTGTGTGTGTGTATGTGTGTGTATGTATTTATATATTTATGTGTATATATACATATATGTATGTATGTATATATATATATATATATTTAGTCATCTACAATCATGCACCCATATATGAGATGTTCATTCATATACAAATATGTAAGGATGAACTATCCTTGTTTGTCTTCTGTTTTTCTGAAGGTGGATAACATCATCTTTCATGAGTCCCAGTCTTTCTACATTTTTTCTAAATCTACTAACACATCATTTTCTATACCACAACAATATTCCAACCTTGTACCATCTAGTTATTTTAAATAGTCTAAAATAATATTAATGTGGTTGGCATATGGTATAGTTTGCCTATTTTTCTTTTTTGATTAAATCTATTTTCACTTTAACTTTTTTTTGAGATCAGTGATTACTAACCCTTTTCTCCCCCAATAAGTTCTATTCTTGGTTATTTTATTTCCTATTCCTACTGATTATTTAGATAAATAAACAGAATTGAAAATGAAACAAGACATTATGATCCTGGGGTAAGAAGACTTGAATTCTGAATTACCAGAACTGTTATTAAGTTATGTAACCCATCTTTTTATGTTCACAAAAAGGAGATTACGTAAGATGATTTTTGTGGTCTCTTCAAGTTCTTGAATTACATGGGTCTATCTATCTGTCTTGAGAGTTATAGTAATAAACTGTGTTTTCACAATATGAAAATAGCAATTTGACTTAATGTACCAACTCAAATTAACAAAATCAGTGAATTGGAAAATTCAAAGTTCATTGTACTCCAAGTGTTTGATGGAGCCCTCACCCCAGAACCAATTCAGAGGCTTAATTTGTCTTGGTCTGAGGGAAGGTCTGAGGAGCTCACACAGAATGATGTCTGCAGTTCGCCATCTTGGTTCCAAACCCTTCCAATACAATATTAAATAGTAATGGTGACCACCAAGGATTTAAAAAAAAAATGAAATCTACCATTTAGTAATTCCGGTATAAGGTAAAAGAGAATCACAAAAGAGACAACAAGAGAATGATCCAAATGAGTTCAAAGGCTATCTAGGAAATTAAAAATGAGAAAGAGAAGATAGCTAAGACAACAGAGAAAACTTTGACCAGTATTCAGACCCTACCACTTTCTGAGAAAGAAGCTTTTTTAAACCAATCAATAAACAGTATTCAGTTCTGGCTATGTGTTTCCAAGATTTTATACCACTTACCAACTACAAAATTAACCAGTGGTCACCCTCATTTGAAGGTAGATTAATGTATGCTGGACATCTGACAAAGGAATGATTTCCCGAGATTGAATTTGGATAGGATCTTTCTCCACCTCCATGAGATTCCTTCTCTGTTCTTTTATTTTATTAAATTTAATCCTGGGCTAGAATTTCAGATAATAATGTCTTCTTATTCCCTTTCCTTTTAATCACAAAAGAAGTTATATGTACACACAGTTTGCTTCTTCAATTTAAATTAAATATCTTAAGTTCTTGATAGGTTGGGCAATAAAAAGAAAAGTCACTAAAGAGCAGCAGGGAGGACTTCCGGGGATGGAGCCAAGATGGTGGAGATCAGCCAGGAGTCTCTGTAACCTCCTCTAACCTTCCCTCAAACCAACAACATATGAAGCCTCTAGACTGATTTTGAAGCAAAAAATCCACAATATCTGGAGGACAACACGATTCTAGAAGAAGGTACTCTGGAAGAACTTCAAAACAGGTCTGTCTTAATTGGGCAGGGGGGTGGTCTGCTGAACCCGGACTGCAGCACAGGGAGACCAGGGCAGGGAGCTGGAGCACGGAGCTGTAACAGGAGTCAGAACAGCAGTAGAAACAGGAGTGGGAGCATTGTGCTTTTCACACGCCTGGGAGTCTTCTTTGGGCCTCTTGGGCCAATCTGTCCTGATTGTGGGCAGGTGGTTTGGAGGGTCTGCCTTTTGTGGGGGATAGACTGTGAACAACTGAACTCCTGATGAGCATCGGACCTAGCTGCCATTAGACAGCACCCTGGGGCAATCAATCAGTAGGACTGATCAGCACCTGAAATAATTCAATCAGCAGAACTGCCCAGTACCTGAAATAATTCAATCAGCAGAACTGCCCCAGGGTGAACTAAAGCAGAACTTCCCAGCACCTGACATAACTCAATCAGCAGAACTGCCCCAGAGCAAATTAAAGCAGTTGTCCCATCTTTGCCTTAAACAGACCTCATACCTTAAAAAAAAAAAAAAATGAATAAAAAACCAAAAAGAGCTCTCACCATAGACAACTTTTATGGAGAGAGGGAAGAACATACCTCAAATCCTGAGGCCCCTAAAGGTAAAGCAACTCCAGAAAAAGCCCCAAAGAGAGACACAAACTGGACTCCATGTCACAAGGCTTTCTTTGAAGATTACTTAAAGGATCTTAAAAGAGAGTTAGAAGAAACATGGGGAAACAAAATGAGATCACTGCAAAATAAAATAGAAAAAATGGAAAAAGAATGAAATGAAATAAAAAATGTAATTGGTCAATTGCAAAAGGAACTAAAAACAGTAACTGAAGAAAATAAGACATTAAAAATTAGAATCGAACAATTGGAAATTAATGACTCATCAAGACTTCAAGAATCAGTCAAACAAAAACAAAAAAAAAATGAAAAGATAGAGAAAAACATGAAAAATCTCCTAGGAAAAACAACTGACCTGGAAAATAGATCTAGGAGAGACAATCTAAGGATTATAGGGCTTCCTGAAAGCCATGATGAAAAAAAGAACCTAGACACTATCTTCTAGGAAATCATAAAAGAAAACTGCCCTGATATTTTAGACCCAGAAGGCAAAATACTTATTAAAACAATCCACCGATCACCTCCTGAAAGAAACCCAAAAATTAAGTCCCCCAGAAATACCATGGCTAAATTCCAGAACTATCATACCAAGGAAAAGATATTACGAGAAGCCAGAAAGAAATAATTTAAATATCGGGGAGCCACAATTAGGATCACACAGGACCTAGCAGCTTCTACTTTGAAGGATCGAAGGGCCTGGAATCAGATATTCCGAAGGGCAAAGGAACTTGGATTACAGCCAAGAATAAATTACCCAGCTGGAATGAGCATTATCTTCCAGGGAAGAAGATGGTCATTCAATGATATAGAAGAATTTCACCTATTTCTACTAAAAAGACCAGAACTGAACAAAAAATGTGATCTACAAACACAGAACACAAGAGAAACAAAAAAAGGTAACAAAAAAAAACTCTTGAGAACTATATTTATGTTACAGATACTTATAGAATGAGGGTTGATTTTATGAATCTATTATTACATTATGATTATGATATGATTACTATGATTTTATGATTAATATGATATGATTATTGTGATTTTATGATTATTATGATATGATAAACTGAAAAAGAAATTAGAGGTAGAAAAGGGATAACACTGGAAGAAGAGGAAAAGGAGGTAAAATAAGGGAAATTACATCACATGTAGAGGCAAAAACCTGTAATGATTGAGGGGAAAAAAAGGGAGGGGAATGAGAATCTTGTTAATCTCCATCTCATCAGATTTGGCTCAGAGGGAATAATAGATGTATTTATAAGGAAACAGGAGGGAAAGGGAAAAAAAGGGGTGGATGGGGCTCTAAAGGGGAAGGATTGTTTGAGGGAAGTGGTTATAAAAAGCAAAATATTAGGGAGGAGGAAAAGGGAATAAGAAAGAGAAAAGCATAAGCTAGGGTAAATAAGATGGCAGGAAATAAAGTATTAGTTATTTTAACTGTGAATGTGAATGGAATGAACTCTCCCTTAAAGAGGAAGCAGATAGCAGACTGGATTAAAAACCAGAATCCAACAATATGTTGTACACAAGAAACACATCTAAACATAGAGATACATACAGGGTGAAGGGAAAAGGCTGGAGTAGAATCTATTATGCTTCAGGTGAACAGAAAAAAGCAGGGGTAGCAATCCTGATCTCAGACCAAGTAAAAGCAAAGATAGACTTAATTAAGAGACAAAGAAGGAAATTATATCTTCCTAAAGGGTACCATAGATAATGAAGCAATATCAATACTAAACATATATGCACCAAGTGGTATAGCATGGAAATTCCTAGAGGAAAAATTCAGAGAGATGCAAGAAGAAATAGACAGCAAAACTATAATAGTGGGGGATCTCAACCTCCCTCTCTCAGAACTTGACAAATCAAACCACAAAATAAATAAGAAAGAAGTTAAGGAGGTAAACAAAATGTTAGAAAAGTTAGGTATGATAGATCTTTGGAGGAAATTAAATGGAGACAGAAAGGAGTTTACTTTTTTCTCAGCAATCCATGGAACTTATACAAAAATTGACTATGTGTTAGGACACAAAAACCTCAAAATCAAATGCAGGAAGGCAGAAATAATAAATGTATTCTTTCCAGATCAAGACGGAATAAAAATCACATGCAATATAAGGCCAGGAGAAAATAGACCAAAAACCCATTGGAAACTAAATAATTTTATCCTAAAGAATGAATGGGTGAATCAGCAAATTACAGACACAATTACTAATTTCATCCAAGAAAATGACAATAATGAGACAACATACCAAAATTTGTGGGATACAGCCAAAGTGGTAATAAGGGGAAATTTTATATCTCTAGATGCTTATTTGAATAAAATAGAGAAAGAGAAAATCAATGAATTGGGCTTGCAACTAAAAAAGCTAGAGAAAGAACAAATTAAAAACCCCCAATCAAATACCAAACTTGAAATCCTAAAAATAAAAGGAGAGATTAGTAAAATTGAAAGTAAAAAAACTATTGAATTAATAAATAAAACTAAAAGTTGGTTTTATGAAAAAACCAACAAAATAGATAAACCTCTAGTTAATTTAATAAGAAAAAGGAAAGAGGAAAATCAAATTGTTAGTCTCAAAAATGAAAAGGGAGAACTTTCCACCAATGAAGAGGAAATTAGAGCAATAATCAGGAGTTACTTTGCCCAACTGTATGCCAATAAATTTGATAACCTAAGTGAAATGGAGGAATATCTACAAAAATATAGATTGCCCAGATTAGCAGAAGAGGAAATAAATTACTTAAGTAGTCCCATTTTAGAAAAAGAAATAGAACAAGTCATTAATCAGCTCCCTAAGAAAAAATCCCCAGGACCAGATGGATTTACATGTGAATTCTACAAAACATTTAAAGAACAATTAACTCCAATATTATATAAACTATTCAAAAAAATAGGGAATGAAGGACTCCTACCAAACTCCTTTTATGATACAGACATGGTACTGATACCTAAACCAGGTAAAACAAAAACAGAGAAAGAAAAGTATAGACCAATCTCTTTAAAGAATATTGATGCAAAAATCTTAAATAAAATATTAGCAAAGAGATTACAGAAAATCATTCTCAGAATAATATACCATGACCAAGAAGGATTTATACCAGGAATGCAGGGCTGCTTCAATATTAGGAAAACTATTAACATAATTGACTATATTAATAACCAAATTAACAAAAAAACATATGATAATCTCAATAGATGCAGAAAAAACATTTGATAAAATCCAACATCCATTCCTAGTAAAAAAACATTAGAGAGTATAGGAATTAATGGACTTTTCCTTAAAATAGTCAGTAGCATCTATTTAAAACCATCAGTGAGCATCACATGTAATGGTGATACACTGGAACCATTCCCAATAAGATCAGGGGTGAAACAAGGTTTCCCACTATCACCATTACTATTCAATATTGTATTAGAAATGCTAGCCTTGGCAATAAGACAGGAAAAAGACATTAAAGAAATTAGAGTAGGTCATGAGGAAACCAAATTATCACTCTTTGCAGATGATATGATGGTCTACTTGCAGATGATATGATGGAACCCTAGAGAATCAACAAAAAAAGTATTAGAATTAATCCACAACTTTAGCAAAGTTGCAGGATACAGAATAAATCCACATAAATCATCAGCATTTTTATACATCACAAACAAAATGCAATAGCAAGAGATACAAAGAGAAATTCCATTCAAAATAACTATCGATAGTATAAAATATTTGGGAATATATCAGCCAAGGGAAAGTCAGGATCTATGTGAGCAAAACTACAAAACACTCTCCACACAGATAAAGTCAGATCTAAACAATTGGGAAAACATCAAGTGCTCTTGGATAGGTCGAGCGAATATAATACCTAAACTAATCTATTTATTTAGTGCTATACCAATCAAACCCCCCAAAAATTATTTAACTGACCTAGAAAAAATAACAACAAAATTCATTTGGAAAAACAAAAGGTCAAGAATTTCAAGAGAATTAATGAAAAAAAATGCAAATGAGGGTGGCCTAGCTGTACCAGATCTAAAACTATATTATAAAGCAGTGGTCACCAGAACCATTTGGTACTGAATAAAAAATAGAGTAGTGGATCAGTGGAATAGGTTAGGTTCACAGGACAAAATACTCAATGACAGTAATCTAGTGTTTGATAAACCCAAAGACCTCAGTTTTGGGGATAAAAACTCACTATTTGACAAAAACTGCTGGGATAATTGGAAACTAGTATGGAAGAAATTAGGCATTGACCCACACCTAACACCATATACCAAGATAAGGTCAAAATGGATTCATGATCTAGGCATAAAGAATGATATTATAAACAAATTAGAACAATGTAGGATGGTTTACCTCTCAGATCTGTGGAGGGGGAAGGAATTTGTGACCAAAGAAGAACTAGAGGTCAT